>CAUYQV010098722.1:0-14645 GCA_963574575.1 Galagoides demidoff | reverse complement strand
TTTGATACAATGACTAAGCAAATGACATGAAATCTATGTTAACCAGCTTGATGAAAGTATTTCAAATTGTATATGAAAACAGTACAATGTACCCCATGTTTGCATTAATGTATACAGCTATCAATTAATAAAAAAAAAATTATAAGCTTAAAAAAAAAAAAGAAAAAAGAAAAAGGAAATAGTTGCCCCAACCTTACTTAACAGGCAGCTGGTGAACTTTAGCTACTGTGGGTTTATAGCGTGGTCCCATAAAAGAGCTGGAGGTTGCTTGGCACAGTGGCCAGCCGTATAATTTGTGCCTGGATTAACCCCTGCCCAGCCAAGCTGGGGGCAGGCGGAGGGGCATGCACCAAGGAGGACCGTCCTCACTACCCAAAGCAGAGGGTTCAGCTCACAGGCTGACAGACCTCAGGGGCCTGAGCAATGCTGGCTTCCAACTCCCTCTGCAATTGCCCGTGAGACAGAGGCTGGGCACACTCCCCAAGGTCACCCTCACAGGCTCCTGGCTCTTCCCTGTGCCACTGCCCTCTCCTCCTGGCAACTTCTCTCCTCTCCTCCCATCTGCTTCCCTCACGTAACAATCACAATAATAACTTACATAGTTCCAGGTACCTAGCTCTATGCTTATTAGCTTATTCCTTCAATAACCTATGAGGAAGGTGCCATTTTTAATGTTGTTTTTAGAGAGAAATTATCAAGACATGGAGCAGCAAGGAGATCTTCCCCAGCTCCCCTGGCTGATAAGTAGTACAGCCTAGAAACTCCAAACAGAACCACTCTGAGCACCTACTCCTTTTCTGTCTCCCTCCCCCGAAGGACGGTCTCCTTAAGGGCCAGGATAGTTGCTTCTTCGGTTTATCCAGCTCTGTGCACAGAGAAGGCACATAAGCACGCTCGACTTTCTATTTATTCAGTCTGCTTTGGGCACTTCTTATATGCTGGACCCTGTGCTGGGTGAATCAGTGGGCACCCTTCCCTGCAGTGGGCTGTCCAGAGGCCCCGGGGACATCTGACCTCAGTGCACAGAGATTCAAGTGAAAGATTAAAGGCACTCTGGTACCCATTACCTCCCTGCACTCTCCCACCAGCCTTGAGGAGGACAAGGCAGTGGCCACACCTTCATGTTACAGCTGAGACAATGGAAGCTCAGAGTGATTAGGGGCCCTGCCCAAGGGCACACAGCTAAGTCGTCCAGGGTGGGGTGGTTCCTGGAGCCTAGGAATGCTGCACCCCACAGAGCTTGGACAACAGAGAAGGCTGCCTGCCCAGGCCTGAGGATCACTTTGGCCTTGACGGAATGCTCACATCAGAGTGACCAGCTTGTCCTGGTTTCTCTGCGACTGTCACTGTTTGTGCTTTCCAGTCCCAGGAAAACAGGACAGCTGGTCACTCTAGCTCGGGACTTCCTTAGTGCCACAAACCCAGGCTTCAAAGTCCTCTTCTTGGTCTGGGATCCAGTTTTCCTCTCTTCCAAGGAGTGGGATCTTGGATAAGGGAGGGCCCCTTTGAGCCCTGGGTTCTCCCTGACCTGCCCAGGGATTCATGGGCCCCACCTCAGGCTATTTTAACAGGTTAGAGTCAGTAGGTCCAGCCAAGGGAGCCCTGGGCATGCCCAGTTCCTGTCCCTCAGGGAGTGGAGTGTTGGCTGGGCAGGGAGGCCCAAGGCCTCCTTAAAGAGACAGGCACAGGCTACAGCCAGGCTCTGCATATCTCACAGGCTGCTCTTGTGAGCCATGAATCAGCATCCCAGGAGCCCTTTGGGCAGCACAGAAGCATTTTCCCAGCTAGGCCCCTCTTGCAGCCGTGGGGGGTGGGGTGGGACAAGACAGTCTGTAAGGAGGGGGCCTGTGGGCCCAGGATGTCTGCTCCTCTCTCAACTGCAGGGCCTCCTTGGGGATCTACAGGTCCCTGGCAGGGCTTCCAAGACTTGCGCAAAAAGGGCTGCAGTAGGAGGCATGGGCGTCCTCTGGCTCCAAGCCAAATCATCCTACTGCCTGGCCGTGTGATCTCAGATGGGGCCCTGAGCATCCCCAGGCCTCAGTGTCCCTGGATTAATGGCATCTGGTCTCTGTGACCTCTAAGGCCTTTTTCAGCCTTGCTAAGATCAACTAACTGAAACTGGACTTTCTGATTCCCAGTGTCAGCTGGCCAGTTCCTGGAGCCTAGGAATTCTGCACCAGAATTCCCACTTCTGGTCCTTGGGTCTTAATACTTAGCCTAATACAGGGTAGGGGGTGAGAAATGCAGAATAGAAAGATGAGTGGACGGATGGGAGAATGGATGGATAGATGGATGAATAGAATGAGTAGATGGATGGATGAATAGAATGAGTGGGTGGATGGATGGATGGATAGGAGGATGTAAAGATGGGAGGATGGATAGATGGATGGATGAAAGGATGGGTGAATGGATGGGAGGATGAAGGGATGGATGGGAGGATGGACAGTTGGGAGGGATGTCTAGGAGGATGGAGGAAATGGGTGGAGGATGAGAGAATGGATAGATGGTTGGGAGGGTAAATGGGAGGATAGAGGGACAAACTAGAAGATGAGTGAATGGATGGATAGATAAAAGGTTGAGTAGACGGATGGATAGGAGGATGGAGGGATGAAGGGGGGATAAATGGGAGGATGGATGGGGGGATGGGGGGATAGATGGATGGGTGAATAGAGGGAGAATGAGTGGATGGATGGGAAGATGGATGGGAGAATGGAGGGATAAATGGATGCAAAGAGGGATGGGTGGATGGGAGGGTGAGTGGATGGATGGGGAGGTGGATGGATGAACGGATAGATGAATGGATGGGAGAGGAGGATGAATGAATAGATGGTTGAGAGGGTGAATGGGAAGGTGGTTGGATGTATGGATAGATGGATAGAAAGAAGGACCCCTAAGCTGGTGGACTCCTCAGTGCCCAACACAAGCCCTGCCTCCACTTGCGTAAGGGCAACTTGGTGGGTGAATTCCCTGCTCTCAGCTCTCATATTCATTGTCCCTCCAGGGCCCATATCTGTTTTACCTCTAACTCTCCACCTCCTCTGTCACCTCCCAGCTAAGCTACCACCCTCACTAGCGTGGACACCACCGCACTCATCTTGCTGGGCTCCCTATCACCTCCCTCACCCTACTTTGAGTCATTCTCTGAGGGGAGCAGAGGAGTTATGATGTAAATTAGCCTGCACATTCCGCTCCCTCAAATCTGCCCCCAGGGAACTCTTGGAGTTCCCTACTGTCATCTACAGAGCTTCCCACAACTGCTCTGGACCTCACCTCCCACTCCTCCACCTAACCCAGATCTCTCCATGCTCTGTCACTGACTGGTCTCCTTGCCAGTTCCCACATGCACCAGCTCCCACCCATCTCTGAGGCTGGGAACACTCTTCCATCACCCGTCCACAGCCCCAGAACTAACACACCCCCACCATACCCATTTCCCTCCCTGAAGATATCAGGCTAGCATCCAATTCCTCAAGAGAGCCCATCTTGACTCTGTCCTGAGCAGGGTACTCCATCACGTGCTCACATAGCACTCAGACTTTTATTTTATAACTCTTCTTGCAACTGCAGGCACATGCTTGTGTGACTAATAACATCTGTCCCCCAGTGCACAGACCTGCATGGGCCCAGGCTCTGACTCACTCTCCACTGGTCCCCTGTACCACCCAGCACAGGGGCTGGCATGGGGCGCACGGGGGGGCGCTCATTGAGCATTTGCTGGATGAATGAAGAAATGGAAGTCTGGATGGATGGGAGGGTGGGGGCTGGATGGATGGAAGGAGAGTAACAGCCAGAGGGAAAGGGTGTTTCAATGAGGGGGTAGGGGTGGAAGAACCTCAACAAGGAAGTGACATTTGAGAAGAATCATGAAGGCGGGAGGGAGGGGGCCATGTGGGCGTCCAGGCAGCAGAAGACACTGGGTTGCAATGACCCACCCCACTTGGGGCCAGCACACACCTGGCATGTCCAACAGACACAAGAGGGATTGGACAGAGCCTGAGGACTATGGCGCTAGTCCCAAGGGTGATGGGAGGAGAATTTCAAGGGCTGGGGGCAGAGCAAGTCTTCATCTGTTTTTCTCCACTGCTCCGTGAGGGCAGGACCTGCTCTCTGTACACAGCACCTAGAGCAGGGGTCCTCAAAATTTTGAAACCGGGGGCCAGTTTACTGTCCCTCAGACCACTAGAGGGCCAGATTGTGGGCCCTGGGACAGTCGGCTGCTAAGCAGGACAGGGAGTGGCGGCCAAAACACCCGGTGGGCCGGATAAATGTCCTAGGCGGGCCTCATGTGGCCCGCAGGCCATAGTTTGAAGACGCCTGATGAGTGGCTGTGTGAACCTTGCACAGGTGCAGGATATAGCCCATCCCCCACCCCCAGTAGCCACGGAGATTCTTTTGAAACAGGTCATGTCTTTCCCCTGCTTAGAAGCCTCCCCTGGCTCCAAATCACTCAGAGAGAAAGCCAAAGACCTCACAATAGCTCATGGGCGCGACTGCAGGGCTTCTCAGCCTTGGCACTAGTGACACGTGTGGCCAATGTGTCTCTGTTGTGCTACCATCCCATGCACTGTAGAACACTTAGGAGCACCCCGGCCACTAGATGCCAGCAGCACTTGCCCCCAGTTGTGACAAACAAGTCTCCGGATATTGCCCAAGGTCTCCTGGGGGGCGGGGGAGTAAACTCTTCCCTGCCTGTAGGGAGAGGGGGGATGGAGGCCTCTGTCCTGGACCTGCTACTCAAAAGAGTGCCCTAGCATGTCCCACCCTGCCCCCAGCACTGTTTCCCCCATAATTCTTGGCAACATCTGGCATTTCCTCATTGACTCGGATGTTCACGGGTCTGACTCCTAGCCTAAGATGAGCTCCATAAGGGTAGGCCTTGGTCTGATTCGCCCTGTCCAGCTCTCTATTTGCTGAGTGGACGCCTGAATCTCCCTGAATTCCGATTATCACTCTCTCTTTTATGGATAAGAAAACTGGATAGGGAAAAGAAAAGGATCAGAGGGATTTGGTGATTTACCCAAGGTCACTCAGCTAAGTCTGTGACGGTGTGAAGACTGAACCTCTGGGCTCCATCTCTAAATCCAGGCACATTGACTCTGTGTCCTTAATAGACCTAGGCATGGGACAGGTGGGCAATACAGAAGCCAGAGTACCTGGGTCCCAGGAAACAAGCATTCCACCTGGATAGGAAGCAGATACGTGAGCTCCCCACCAGGCCTCACAGAGTGGGGAGAAGCCTGGGGGAGGTAGGGTGGTGAGCAAGCCAGAATCTTCCAATGACTAATTCATCTTAATTGACAAGGTTCTATTGAATTCCTAAAAAGCCCCGGGCTGGGCATTTTGGAAAACAGGCTTGCAGTGTATCCCTGGAAAGTATGCTCCAATATCAGGCAAGGGAGCAGACGCTCTTTAAAGATAAAAGTTTGTTGAGTTTACCCAGTAAACATTCCGGTTGGGGAGGGGTGCGCTAGAGAAGGGGGTGTGATTTCCTGCAGACAAGAATGCGCTTTTCATAAATTACTGGGAGGAAAATAGTACATGTCGGAGTAAACTCTGTCAAGAAATATAGCAGGGCTGCTGGGTAGTTAATAATTCAGAGCTGTTCCCTACCATGACTTGGGATTTAAAAAATATTTCCTTGGGATCCTTCTTTTAAAATACTGTTAATGGCTGGGAACCTTCTTGTTGCATTTGACAGCCATTAATGGGTCAGCCTGGGCAGGGCCCCTGGTGGAAAGCAGAGGATAGGGACACATAGTCCTACTGTGGTATGTGAGTAAAGTTTTATCTTCCCAGGAAAGCAAGAAAGCACCCTAGATGCCCATCTAATTTTCCTTACCATCCCCAGGATGGGAGGTGAGGATCGTCAGGCTCAGAGGGGGCAAGAATCCAGCCCTAGACCACACAGCTGGGACATGGAGGCTGGGGCTGGTATGAGAACCCAGGCTGAGGTGGTTGAATTCCAATGATGCCACCCTGGCTTTGGGCAAGGGATTCCCCTTCTCTATGCTTCAGTTTCCTCATCTGTGAAATGGGGAATTTATTCTGTCAGACAAGTATCAGTGGAGTACTTGTTAAAATCCAAGTGCTGGGATGGAATGCAACGAACACAGACCAAGGGCTCCTCTCATGGAATTCAGTCCGGTAGGGGTGTCAGACAGTGAACAAATATGCCCCACCACAGTCATCAGTACTGTCAAGAAAAAGACAATCAAATAAAGGGGCAGGGTGGGAAGATGGATATTTTAGTTAGGACAATCAGGGAAAGCCTCTCTGAGCAGGTGATAGTAGAATAGGTGGGGAGGAGGCTGGGGAAGAGGATTTCTGGGAGGAGAAGGCAGAGAGCCACACGTACAAAGGGGTGGGAGTTTGCCTGCAGTATTGGAAGAACCGTGAGAGGCCAGTGTGGCTGGAGCAGAGTGAACCACTGGAAGAGAGGTGGCAGGTGGGGTCAGAGATGATGGCAGTGGCCAGATGGAAGAGACAGCGTGGAAGTGTGACTTTTATACTGCGAATGATGAGGGTCTAGCAGAGGGCTGGTTTGCAGGGGAAACATGGACTTTGTTGTGTGTTTTTATTTTATTTATTTATTTTTATTTTTTTTGAGACAGTGTCTCATTATGTCGCCCTTGGTAGAGTGCCACGGCATAGCAACCTCAGATAGCAACCTTGAGCTCATAGCAACCTCAAATTCTTGGGCTTAAGCGATTCTCTTGCCTCAGCCTCCCAAGTAGCTGGGACTACAGGCGCCTGTCACAATGCCCAGCTTTGTTTTTGTAGAGACGGGGTCTCACTCTGGCTCAGGCTGATCTCAAACCTCTGAGCTCAGAGCAATCCACTGCCTTGGCCTCCCAGAGTGCTAGTTACAGGCGTGAGCCACCATGCCCAGCCAGTGTTGTGTTTTGAAAAGACCCCCTAAAAGTTCTCCAGATTAGATTGTCAAGTGACAAAAAGCATGGGGCAGAACAACGCACATGGTATGCCATTGCCTGCTTTAAAAAAAACAAATCAGATAAAGGCAAGCATTGGCTTGTATATGCATGAAATTACCTCTGGCATGAATGATGGGAATAGGAGGGAACACTGCTTGTCTCTGAGGAGTTGTCCTGGCTGGCTGGGACTGGGTGGGAGGGATGCTTTCTTCTCTCTACATTTTTTCTTAACACCTCTTGAATTTTGAACCAGGCAAATTTGTTATCTATTAAAAAAAAAAAAAACAAAATAAAACAGTTTTTGGAAGCCAAAAAAAAAAAAGAAGAAAAAGAAAGGCCCCTCTGGCTGTCATGTGGATGAGGGATTATAGATGTGCTTGGGTGGCAGTCCTAAGATGGGGAGGAGGCTGAGGTGGTTTGGTCAGAATTTTTAGCCCCACTTTACAGATGAGGACCATGGAGCTCAGAGAGGGCAAGTGCTGAACCCCAGACCACACAGCTGGGAAATGGAGGATGGGCTTGGGTGAGGACATGGGGCTCCCTTCCATTTTCTGCTCTGTGTTCTTGGATTGTCTGTTCAGCGATGTCCCTCTGGAGGTGCAGGGATTTGGAATCTGGTTCCCTGAGATCCTGATCTTTTTTTTTTTTTTTTTTTTTTAGAAGGTATAAAGCTGCCACCCCGTGTAGAGTGCCATGGTGTCAAAACAGCGCAACCCCACCTCAAACTCTTGGGCTTGAGCAATTCTCTTGCCTCAGCCTCCAGAGTAGCTGGAACTATAGGCATCTGCCCCCATGCCCAGCTAGTTTTTTTTTTTTTTCTATTTTTAGTAGATACAGGGTCTGGCTCTTGCTCAGGCTAGTCTTGAACTCCTGAGTTCAGACAATCCACCTGCCATAGCCTCCCAGAGTGCTCGGATTATAGGCGTGAGCCACCACGCCCTGCTGAGATCCTGATCTTGATTGCAGTAGGTGCTCATAAATGTTTGCCGACTGATGAATTCATTCACTCATTCATTCAATCATTCATTCACTCAACAAAGGTATCATGTACCTCCTCTGTGCCAGGCTAGGCCCTGGGATTCAGCCTGGAATGAGAGAAGGGCCCCACCTTCATGGAGCTCACCTTCTCAGGAGGCAGGCCTGGGGAGGCAGGCAATCATGCTAGGAACGCAAGTATGGACCATCTAAGAGCTAAGAAGAAAAATAAGGCAAAGTTGGAAAACAAGAAGTGAGAGGGACGTGTTTTTATTTTATTTATTTATTTTTTCTTTTGAGATAGAGTCTTACTTTGTCACCCTTGGTAGAGTGCCATGGCATCACAGCTTACAGCAACCTCAAACTCTTGGGCTTAAGGGATTCTCTTGCCTCAGCCTCCCTAGTAGCTGGGACTACAGATGCCCGCCACAATGCCCAGCTATTTTTTTAGAGACAAGGTCTCACTCTGACTCAGGCTGGTCTCGAACCTGTGAGCTCAGGCAATCCACCAGCCTCAGCCTCCCAGAGTGCTAGGTTTATAGGTGTGAGCCACCATGCTGGGCCAGGAAGGTGCCTTTAGATCAGTGGTTCTCAACCTTCCTAATGCCACAACCCTTTAATACAGTTCCTGTGGGTTGCGACCCACAAGTTGAGAACCGCTGCCTTAGATGCCAGAGCAGAGGCTTGAAGAAGTGTGGAAAGGGCATTGCAGGCAGAGGGAATAGTAGGTGCAAAGGTAGGAGGTGAGATCGTGTTTAGAGTGTCCGAACAACAGCAGAGAGGCAGCCAGCTGGCTGTGCCTTGTGGGTCCTGGATTCCACCAGGGACAGCAGAGGCTGTGGAGGCTCTGAGCAGGAGCACAATGTAGCCTGAATGAGGTTTGAAATGAACAAAGCTGCTTCCATCCTATTTGTGGGATGGGGACAGTACTGGCCTAAGCCGAGTGGGCTACCTTGCAAGAGATTCTGGGAAAAGAAAAATCTCAGAGTGGTGAGACCTGAAAGGCTGTCCCATCTTACGAGGACCTTGGGGAGTGCTGGAGAAGAGCTAGCCATGCATACAGGGAGGCTGGGGTTCGTGTTCTGGCTTTGCCACCTCCCACACAGAAGCCCAGTTGTATCCACTCCTCAGGCCCCAAGCTGCCTGCCTTGTCACAAGGGGACAAAGTCAAGGATGGAGAAGGGTATCCAAAGGCTGGTGATAGTTGGTGCCACTGGCACAGCCTGACCTGGGCACTGGGCACTGAGCACCACCAGGAGGAAGTTAGGGCCTGGAGGCTGAGGAAGCCTCTGCCTCCTTCACTGCCTGTCCTCGGCAGTCCCAGCTCTGGCTCTGGAGACCTGGCTTTGGCCTCCTGTGCTTATGCCATCTGTGCACTGCGGCTGGCCAGGCGTGCCCTGCTCTGGGGTGCCCATCTGGACGCCAAGCTGACAGCACATCCGGCTCAAGCAGGGCATCTTATAAGCAATCATTCAGCTCCGTCAGGCTTCCAGCAATTTTGCTTTGGTTTGGCTTGGTTTCGCCCTACTCCTCTCCCAGTTGCACTGGCAGGGAAGGGAGGGGAAAAAGGAGCTCACACTTCCTATCTACTCTGTATAGGGGCGAGACTGGCCTTGACATTTACCATCTCATTCTGTCTTACATATAGTACTGACCCCAATTACGGGTGAGGAGACTGAGGCTCAGAGAAAATGGTGACTTGTCTGAGGTCACCTGAGTGCTAAGTAGCAAAGCCAGGATTAAAACCTGGGACTGTTACATTTCAGACCGTCTACCAAATCCCAGTTTCAGCTGGCACCAGATGCCTGGGAGGAACCTGGGAGGGGCCTGGGTGAAGGTGGGGGTTAAACAAAGCAGCACACTCGCCCCATGTTCTAGGCCAGAAGGGGCTCTGGGCCACAGGGAAGGAAGTGGGCCGCAGGCAGGCTGTGTTGTGAGCCTGGCTCCCGCCTTCCTGTGGAGTGGCCATGACCCCGACTCAGGTGACACAGCACCTGCAGCTCAAGCCACCACCTGCCTGGCCTGCTGATGACAATATTCCCAGAGCCGTGGGCAAGCCAGGGTACTCAGTTCACTGGCTTGGCCTCAGGAAGCCCAGACAGAGAGGTTGGGAATGCTGCCACCAGGCTTCCAGAAGCTTCTCCAATTTCTGCAGCTCCAGCAGCTTCTGGAATGGACCCAGGGCAGCCTGACCCCTACCGGGGACCCCTAACAAATGCCATCTCCTGCATGCACACTTGAGGGTCGCTGCCGTTAAGAGCAATGCTTTCCGCCTTTGGCCTCCTGGGGGCCTTGGAAACTCTGGGGAAAACCTACAGTGGTGGCTCTGTGCCTGAGATGCCACCATCAGCCAGCATCATTTTGGATTAAGAACTGCCCTGTCCCACCTATCCTTAAAAGATTACCTATAATCTCACAAGGGAGAAAATGTGAAGTCTTAAACAAATCAGTGAAATTAATAAGCAGCTGGGAGGGAGGAAAGAGCAACTTCTGTTAGAGTCATTGGACTTGAACTCTAATCTTGATCTACACCTCCACCCAGTGGCCTCTCTTGCTCCCCTGGCCTCACATCTGCCTGCTTCCCTTAAAGGTATCCTTCACTCTTCTTCTTCAAGCACCTCTTCGCCCTTGGGGTCAACCCTCAGCAGCCCTCACTAGAACTACTGCAGGAGCTTCCAAGCTGGTCTCAGCCATGCTGTCCACTCTCCATAGAAAGTCTTCTCCCTCAAATATGGCCATGACCTTCTCCTTCCCTCATTCAAAACCCTACCATGGCTCCCCGGTGATCCCAAGACTGAGTCCTAACACCTGAACTTGGCCTTTAGGACCCTTCCTGGTCCAGCTCAGCCTAGACCTCACTCCTTCCCACTCCTGGGTTGTTGAGAACGTGGGCTCTGAGGTTGCTGTGTGACTGTGAGCAAGGTACTTAACTTATCTGAACCTCAAGTCCTCATCCATCAAAGTGAAATAGGTCTCTACTGCAAAGGGAACAGGGTTTCAATTATGTAATCCAACGAGTTCATGCCTATAGTCCTAAGCTGCTCAATAAATGTAACCATCCTTATTGGTCACTGCTCCTGTGAAACAGCTAAAAATATCTCCCACCATGCTGAACTGTTTCTTGTCTCTAAGCCTATGTAGATGCTGTGTCCTTTGCCTTAGCAGCCTGGTGAACTCTTATTGATCCTCCAACACCCCTCTGGGGAAGTGCCCTGACTGGCCCACTGTCAGCATTCCTTCTTCAGAACACTCCTCCATATTTAGCCAGATTGCTGAGCTGGGATTTTTCTGTTTACCTGTTGATCTTCCACCATATGACTATGGGCTCCCATGGACAGCAGCTATAAGTGAGTAAAATGAGCCAATGACAGCGGGTAGAGGTGGGGATGCCTAGAATTAGGGGAAAGGGAGGGAGAAAGAAAGCACAGAAAGAGGGGCTCTATGGTTGGCCAAGGTAGAGTAAAGATTTCATCATTTGTTCATTTACCCATTCATTTAACACATCCCAAAACTCTCCTCCATTGGTAGCCCACAAAATCCCCAAATCCAGCCATAGTCAACCTCCCAACCGCCGTCTCCCTGTCTGCCTCTGTCCCCTGTAGTACCCCAGAACCCTGGCCTCTCCTGGTCTCTTCAAGCAAGGCTACCTTCCAGAACATCCCTCACCTGAGCTTCTAGGCCGGCCCAAGGAAAGGGCCTCCCCAACCTCTCTGTGTAAATGGGCTCTCACCCTGCTCAGCTCACGTGCCAGCTCAGTCTCCTTCCTCTCTCTCACTCAGCCCACATCCCAGACGCACTTGTGGGATTAGGTAGTCAGCACGCACCTCCTCATTAGGCCATGAACTCCCCCTCTTCGACTAGCACCCGCCTAGGGAGCCTGAGGAGGCCAGACCCAAAAAGGGCCTTGGTGGGCGTCTAGGTCTGCCTCTCCATGTTGTAACAACAATAATAAAGAATAATAATTCCAACAATAACAACAGCTAACACTTCCCACGTGCCAGGCGCTGCTCTTTCTATGCACTGTTTTCTTTCTTTCTTTCTTTCTTTCTTTTTTTTTTTTTTTTTTTTGTGGTTTTTGGCCAGGGCTGGGTTTGAACCTACCACCTCCGGCATGTGGGACCGGCACCCTACTCCTTTGACCCACAGGCGCTGCCCAATGCACTGTTTTCTTAATCTCAGCAACAACTCCATAAGGAGAAAGTCGCATTACATCCCCATTTAACAGAGGAGAAAGCTGAACCTGGGAGAGGCCAGTGTGGGCCCCTGAGATCACTGAGCCACTCTCAGCTAACCACTGGCTGTGCTGCCAGATGGCTATGGTGACGAAACTCAACTAGGTCATGTCTCCACGGTTTTTAACTCTGTCACCTCAGATAGGACACAAAACTCTCTGGCCTCAGTCTCCTCATCTATAAAATGGAGATTAACACAGCCCCTTCATCAGATTGAACAGCCACAGGGGGGAGGCTGACAGCGCTTTTGATTATAGAGTTGGGGAAATGGTCCCACGATGGCAGGACTCCGGAGGTTCCCAGGGCCTCCCCCACAGGTAACCCCCACCCACAGCCATTCCTGCCCAAGGCTGCTCTGTCTGCTCCAAGAGGACTCCAGCAGGCAGGGTGAGTGGAGACATGAGCACCCTTCCCGGGCAGTGCCTGGCAACCACACTCTCTGCTCTGCAGAAGAAAGACAACACTGTGGGTGATTAGACCCAGGGGTCTCAGGGCGTGTGGCGGGCAGCCAGGGGAGGGGGGCCACCAGCATGCCCTGAGTTGAGCCCTGAGCCACAGGGACCCTGGGCGTCCCCAGGCCTCCTGACACCTGCTCCCCCTTGCCCCACAGGCCCTGGCAGTGGGAATGGGGCGTCTGTAGGAGCCTCCCCTGGGCCATGCCAACCTCCCTGTGCCCAGACAAAGCCCCCTCCCCAGGCCTCTGGGGAAGAGGCGGGCTGGTGAGGGAGTGACAAAGGGAACCAGTGGGGCTGTGCCTGGGGCTTGTGCCACCCCCCTCCCCGACCTGCCCATGGCGCCTACAGCCCCCTCCTGCCACTTGGCCGGCTGGGGCGCCCGGCACCGTTGCTATGGCGGCAGCTCTGGGGAAGCTGCAGCTGGGTAATTATTGCGAACATCCACCCAGCCTCCAGCCCGCCCGAGAGCCGGGAGTGAGCAGCCGGGGCCAGGGCAGCCCCTCCTCACCCGGCTGGGTGGCCGCGCCCTGGCCTGGCCTGGCATGGCGCCCACCCGAGCTGTGGAGGGAGGGAGGCCATGCAGAGCAGCAGACAGGAGCCAGCCCTGGGGCTGGCCAGGAAGCCCCCACTTTTGCTTCTGCCCCCAGCCAGCCCACCCTCGGAGCTGACCCACCAGCCCAGAACTTATTTTTTTTTAGATATAACACACATGCCACACACAAAACCAGCCAGAGAGCTTCTTTTGTTCAAATAGAATCTTTCTTCGCTCTTTTGGAGGCAATGGGAGCCAATAGCAGCTGTAATAGGCTCTGGGCTCTCACACGGGGACAGGGCCCTAGAGGAGGGGTCCCCCTGGGGCTTACTGTGGGCCCTGCCGCCCCCTCAGCCCAAGAAGCTTGCCCTGTCCCTGATGTCTAAATATAGCTCAGTCTGGCTAGGCTTGAGGGCTCAGACACTCCTGCCTGCCTTGGGTGACCACACGGAGGGTGTCCATTCAGCGTCCAGCAAGCATTTTGGGAGCCACTGTCTGGGCCTGGGCTGCCTTCTGGGCTCACAGCCCTTGCCACTGTGACACAGGCATGCCTCTGCCTTCTGGGTGTTCATGGGCCCCTTCAGGAGACACATAGCTAGTTATGATTTCAGGAGCTCATGCCATTAAGGGCATATAGACCAGGGGTCCCTTCACCCAGATTGGGTGCAGCCCAGGGAGAGGGGGCCTGAGGGAGGCTTGAAGGAGGTGAGGGGATATGTCAGCATAGAAGGAAGGAGGGCTCCAGCCAGGAGGTGGGACGGAGAACACGCACTATTTAGGCCACGGACACTTTGTGTGCTGATGGTATGGGGTGCATCACAGCAGGACACAGCCTTGGGAGCAGTGGGCAGGGACCAGCAGGCTACAGAACATGGGAATGCCCTTCTACCCCCACCTCGGGGCTCTGCACAGACTGATACTTAGCAGAGTGTGCCTAGGGCACTCAGCAAGAGAGAGCTGGTAGACCCTTAATTTCCAAAGATTTCCAGTGGCCAGCAGTGGAAACCAAGAGAGCAGGGACAGCAGGGAGGGGGGGAGTGGTAGGGCAGGACCCTGGGTGAGGGAAGGGTCTCAGCAGCAAGCCAGGGAGGGGACAGGAAATTGAAGAAGGAGGGTAAGAGCAAGGGAAGAGTTCGGGCTGCCTCTGTCCCTCCCAGACCTTGGTCATCCAGTGAGCTCTGCATGAGGGACACTAAAATAAAAAGGTGGAAGAGAGCCCAGCCCCCGCATGCCACTAGACACCAGGGCCTGGGGGAGACGCCTGTCTGCTCAGCCAGCACCAGTGGAGGGAGAGCAGCTTGGTCCCTGGCACAGCCTTCTGGGCAGGGGCCGGCTCGGCCCCCATGGCCTTTGGACCTCACACTTACAGTCACAGCAATAAATCTTCCCAATAGGCCAGGGTTCTCTACCTGCAAAGCTGTTCCCATCCAGAATCTTAGGCTAATTTCAAGTAGCCCTGGCACAGGGAAGCCTTAGGCAGGGAAGCACAGACATTTCAGAGGTAAGAAAACTGAGGCTT
>CAUYQV010098718.1:0-15187 GCA_963574575.1 Galagoides demidoff | reverse complement strand
TGCATTTCTCTGATGATTAAGGATGGTGAGCATTTTTTTGTATATCTATAGGCCATGAACCTGAAGATGATAAAAATTGAGCTATGCTGAGACTTAGGGTAAGAAGGAAGAAGTATTCCAAGGCAGAGGAAACAGCATGCTTCAAATTCTAGAATCAGAAAGAAAATGTATTCAAGAAACTGATATAACACCTTAATGCAGACAGCTGGAAAGTGTCCGAAGATAAGCCTGATGTGCTGGCAGGGTCTGAGTCCAGTTGGGTCAAGCTACAGATTTTTAACTTAATCTTTAGAACTAGAGGAAGACATTGGAGGAAGGTAGTGAAGGATTTTCATGTGTTTGTTTTTGACTGCATTGTAGTCTGAGTAGATTTGTACAAAAAAAGCTTATCCTGGTTACAATGGAGAATATATGTGAGGTGGGCATAAACAAACAAAAAAACCCCAGCAAAAACCAAAGTGACTCAGAAAAGTAGACAAATTAGAACAGCACTGCAAATAATAAAATTATGAATTTTACTAAAATAAAAGTTTCGCATTATCTGAATATCAGTAACTTCCAAAGATGCTTTGAGGCTCTCTATTAGCACTTTAGGAATTTCATGTTCTGGCGTTTAATCTGGCTAGGATAAATATGGTAACAAACCAGTTAATAGCATGGAACTTGGAGCCAGAATGCTTGGGTTCAAATCCTGCCTCCACCAAACTAGTTTGACTCCTTAGGGCAAGTTACTTAATCTCTTTCTGCCTTAAGGGTCCCTTCAGGAAAATAGGTATAATAACGATGGTACTTACCTGGTAATGTTGGTTACAAATAGAATTAATGAGTTAATATATGTAACATGCTTGGGCTGGGGCTTGATATAGAGTAAGTTGCTGTTTAAGTATTTGTTTATATTGTCATTGCAGTTGTACACATATCTAAAACATTTGGAGAACAGGATTGTAGTTTTAATGATTAATTTAGATTAGAGCAGGAGGCCAGAGTGGTTTTGTAGAAAGGGAGTCAAAGACAACTGTTGAGACTGTGCTGAGAAAATACGTGAATGATGGCACCTGTTTGTAAAATGATGATGACTGGAGGAGGAACAGGGTTGGGAGTCAAACTCATGAACTCAATTTGGGGTATATTCAGTATAAAGTGGCCACAAGACATCCAGGGAGCAAAGTTGAGCAGACAGTGGAATACCATGCATATACCGGATAAGTTTTTTTTGTGTTGGTGGAGTCTGGGTTGGAGACATACTACCAGAAAATAGATTGTAATTTAACTCACAAGATTACAAGGGAACTTCTAGAGAGACAAAAAGAAAAGAGAGATTATAGAGGGACAAAAAAGGTAGCCAGGGATTTAGCCCCAAGAGTTCAAACTAATTGGATTACATCTTTAGGAATAAAATATCAGTATGTTCTGACACAACTGGCATGGATTTATTTCTGGAAGTACTACATAGAGCTTTAAATTCTCTATTATTATTTTAAAACTTTTCATGGGAGGAACATCTAAAATCCCTCCCCTTGCGAGTTAATTTATTTTCTCTAGCTACATAGGATTTAAGACATACAGTTACCTTTCCACAAACGTGGTGCCTCTAAGATTCGCAGAGATCATGACTTTGGATGTAGCTACAGTGAATTCTTTCACAGGGTCTAGCCTGTGTTCTCTATTGTGAGTGGGACAAATAACTTGTGTAACTACACATTTCTAACAGCCTTGGGGTATTTTGAACGATTTACCTAAGCAATTCTGCACCCCGAAATTTAGCTGAATTATTGTTATAGGTTGTGTGTGTGTTATGATTTTTTTCTTGCCCTTTTTCTCAGTGCTAATTATACTGGGTATGCTCAGAGTTAGCTTACTTTTAATTTCTATATTGTTGTAACTTTCCTCTGAAGAACTCACAGCATTGCACGCACTTTGCCTCAATTATCTGGTTCTATACTTGCACTTGCAACTAATCCTCTCATTCTATTCTCCAGCTTTCAGATGCTTGTTATTCTCTTTCCAACTACAATTTCCTTATGAATCCCTTTGCCTTGAAATTTTCCAAGACTGCTTAACAGGAGTGCCATATTTAGCTTCTGAATGTGTCTAATTCTCCTATACAAGATTGTTCTCTTTTCACTTGGCGTCAAGGGATTGACTCAAAATAACTATCCTTTGTTACAAAGAAAGAGGAGCAGAACCAAAGAAATTCGCTAAAATGGAGGCTTCACAATCAGTTTAAAAAGAAAAGTCATAAAATGTCTTAACACCAGCAGCTTCCAAGGATGGCAGTTTTGAGGCCCTCTATTTGCTCTTTGGGAATTCCATTTTGAAGAACTGATTTGATTTATGATGTCACATTGTGTGAGAAAGGAGAGAGGTTAAGTACTAGGCTTCACATTTAGATTGGAGTCATAGAGACTAAAGCTATTAAAAGGCTTATTTTTAGTACACACTATTATATGGCTTTCGCTTCTAGCACCTTGTACCACCGATGTGGCATTTATCATATGTTTTGATTCTCATACACCTGTTTTGTCTTCCTTACTAGATTTGAAATATCCTCTTTTAAAACAACCTGTACTTTTTTTTTTTCTAGTGACCTGATAGGGCTTTTTAATTAATCTAGTAAATGAATAAATATTAATTATGAAGCAGCAAACCTCAGCTTTTTGCTTTCAAAATCAGAACTAATTCAGGTAATTTAAGCAAAGAGATTTAGGAAAAAAACCAATATAGATTCTTCTTCTAAGCATGCCTTTTTAAGTAGGTAAAAAAATGACCCTTCGCTTACCATCCTATCTCCATCAACAAAAGGATGAAATTATGATATGAATAATTGACTTGAGATGTTTCTCTCCTGGCATTATAGGAGAATGTTGCTGCTAATAATGAACATAAGAATGGCTAGTATGTATTTATGAGAATTTATTCTGGCTTCGTGCTTGGATAGTAGTAGGAACTCAATAAATATTTGTCAAAAGAATAAATACAATGTGTTTTATTAAGTGCTTTGTGAAAATGATCTGTTTATCACAATACATTTGCATAAAAATACAAAATATCACTATTTCTCACAATAGGAAAAAAAAAAAAGCTCAGAGAAGTTAAGTTGCCCAAGGTCACACACTGATGGCATGTGTCGGAAATGGCTCCATCAACTATTTTCAGAGATTTTCACCACAAAATCTGGCAAAATATCACATAAAAGCAGAGTGCTTCTCAGTCACAGGTGGAGAAAATTAAATGAGTCTGGTGCACTGTCTTACTCCAACCTTATCCTATTTGGGGGGGGGAAGGAAGCCAGGTGATTTGTTGTTTTGTTTCACTGAAAAGAAAATCAAATAAGTAGGGAAAAAAACTAGAGAAGACACTAAAGCTGTGAAATGAAACCAGACTGGGAGCATGCGAGGCAGTGTAATGTATCTCTCCATTGTACTTTATCTGCAGTGAAAATATTAAGGGACCTGTCAGATAAATCATGCAAATTATTTCCATCATGACTAACCTGTAGAATCTGTCAAATTCTTTTCTTTGATTAGGTTATGAGCTACATGCTGTGACCCAAGGCAGCTAGTAGGTTTATTACATTTTCATTTTTGTCCCTGTTTAAATAACTATGCTAGTTCTTTCAAAGACCTGCTTTTCTTTTTATTCTAGAATGATCTTTTCATAGTCTTATTCTCCTGAACAGACCTGGGATTTTATAAAGGTGATTTTCTGCTGTTTGTTTATTTCATGTTCCTGGGTACCACTTAATATTTCCTAAATGTTCAAAATTATGTGTTCCGTATGTGTGGGTGCTAGCAATATCTCCTATGCATGTATATTTTTAATTATACATTTGGCATTGTTTTACTGAGAATAAATTATGCCATTTAACACTTGAGTCTATCGATTGATGAAAATAATTTCATAATCAAAAGAGTTGGATGACAACTAATTTCTATTTTTTCCCAGTTATCAAAAAGAGGGGTTAAAGTTAGAGCAATATGGCTGACAAATTTTAGCTAAAACTATGCGGCACAATGATATTATAACTTTCCAACTGACAACCTTTGATTATTAGTTAGGGCTATTAGTCTTCTTTGCCCTGCAAAAATTTTGAAAGTGGGAAAATGTCAGAGGTCATTTATTCTAACTTTTTAATCTTATAGATAAATAAATTACAAATATCACATTCTAAAATCACATATATAATAATTGGCATAACAATATTTAAAGCTGAGTTCTTGGCTAACTGTTTGGTAACCCTGTGAATAGTAAATTTGACATGTTACATGTATTACATATGTGTTGTTAGTGATTTGATTAAGAAAATAGTGGCATGACTCAAATTTCGCTGTGTAGTTCTCCTATGGCAAGAGACACCTCTTGGTAAATGAAATCATCAAATGGCCAACTAGGAACTAGAAGTGTGGAGTTATCCAATTAGTGTGGCTGTGAGGAGATATTTAACCCTGACTTACACTAAAATCCAAACTTAATGAGTGTTGGGAAAACACAGTTTGCCTACTTCTTTGTATCTAGTTTCTAGGTATACACACACACACACACACACACACACACACTAGTGTTTTTCTCTGTATTCTAGTATATACATAATTTTATATATATTATTTTTCTTTTTTTTTTGCCTTCAGAAAGGATCTCTTTTTATATTATTTTTCATATATATTTCATATATATATTATTTTCCAGGCTAAGCTAAGGTTATAGAGAAGTTCTCCTTTTTAGAATCCCTCTGTCTCACATTTCTAAATTATAATATCCCTTTTATTTGGAGTAAAGTTGCTGGTAAAAAGCTAAGTTTATTTAGTATGAAAAAAATAAGAATCCTATTCTGGGGACAAAGGATATTAAAGATAATTTTATATATTTATCTGAATAAACATAATAAACATGATTCTAGTCCTGTGATGGCATTTTTTTGGGTGGATATTGAAAATGAGACATTGCTGCTTTTGGAAATCAAGGATGGTTTGCTTTCAAGAGTAAAGGTTTGGGGTAAATGAAAACCTGAATCACATAATAGTACTGATGTCTTGGATGAAAGAAAATTATTATTTTACTTATTTTATGGAAATGATCTCCAAATCTTCGTGAAAAGAATCTCATTTTTAGAAGCCACATGTGAATTTTAAAATGTCACCAGAAAATTTATTCTAACTTTATAATTCTTTATTGGATTTGTATAGGTGGTTTCCAATGTTTATAATGTGTTAAAAACTATTATATTTTTAGCTTCAAAACAAATGACAACTTAAAAACAGCCATTATCCTAATGACTTCTATTTTTATTTTATTGTCCAGGACAGTCAACTATGTGCACTTATACCTAACTCTGAGGGTAATACATTCAGCATGAAGCTGAATATATTTAATTGCATACTTTGCCTTATAGAATAAAATTGAGATTGTTGCTAAATAAGGAATGGAAGAATGCTTATTGGACATTAAATCTATATTTATTGTAATATGTTGTATTAATAAATAATAATTATCAACATCAGTAGCAAACATTAGTGTGCTTTATGAATTATTTATTAAACCATTTATCAAATTCCATCTGTGAAAAAGCCTAAGGAAGAGGATACCATTACTATTAACTCTTTCATAGATGAGAAGTCCAGATGCACAGAATATGAGGTAACTTGCCTTTCGTTACACAGCTAGCGGGTTCTGCAATCATGCCAAGCTGTCTGGCTCCTGGCAACACTCTTAGTCACTCTACTAACAAGGTTTAAAAGTGTGTGAATAGAAGTCTTAATGCACATACATGTGCACCCGAATACTTTAGCACTAAAGATCACACTTCAACTAGCATTCAAATGCAGAAGACATTGGGAAAATGACATTATGTTCTTACTTCCTTACTCTTATTAAGACTTTTAAGATTATTTTTAAGAACTTTTTAAATTTCAAAATATTAAGGGAGGCACAAATGTTTTCCTTAAATGAATACCCTGTATAATGCTGGAGTCAGGGTTCTTAGTGTGCCCTCACTAGAATAGTGCTCATTTTACACGGTTTTTATTTCCACTCCTCTCCACTGTCCACCTCATCTTGGAATTTAAATGTCCTTTACATTTCTCAGTACCCTTGTGTGGCCATCTTTTGGCTCCTGCTTATTAATGAGAACATGCAGTGTTTGCTTTTCCATTTCTGAAATATCTTACTTAAAGGTAACAATTACCAGTTCCATTCAAATTGCTGCAGAGCACATGATTTCATTCCTTTTTATAGCTAACTAGTATTCCAGGTACTACACATTTTCTTTATCCACTCATATATTGCTGGGCACGTAGGTTGATTCAATATCTCTGCAATTGTGAATTGTGTTGCGATCAACTTTCCAGTGCAGGCGTCTTTTTGATAAAATTATTTATTTTCCTCTGGGTACATTATCCAGTAGTGGGATTGCTGGATCAAATGGTAAGTCTACAGTTATTTCTTTGAGGGATCTTCATATTGTTTTCTGTAGAGGTTGTGCTAACTTGCAGTCCCACCCAAACTGTCTAAGCATCCTTTCTCTCTGTGTCCATACCAGCATCTATTGTTTCTGGATTTTTTAACAAAAGCTATTCTAACTGGGTTAAGATAATACCTCATTGTGGTTTTAATTTGCACTTCCCTGATGATTAGTGAGGAACATTTTTTCATATATTTATTTATCTATTTGGTCATTTGTCTGTCTTCCTTTAAGAAACTTTTGTTCATGGGCAGAGCTGGTGGCTCAAAGGAGTAGGGCGCCGGCCTCATATGCTGGAGGTGGTGGGTTCAAACCCAGCCCCAGTCCAAAACCACAAAACAAACAAACAAACAAAAAACACCTTTTGTTTGTTTTCTTGCTAGTTGGAGTTCTTTATAGATTCTGGATATTGATTCTTCATCAGATGTATAGTTTGTGAATATTTTCTTCCTTCTGTGGGTTGTCCCTTTTCTATGGTGATTGTTTCCTTTGCTGTAAAGAAGCTTTTTAGTTTAATTAAATCCCATTTATTTATTTTTGTTGTTGCTGTGTTTGCCTTTGGGGTCTTCATCGTAAATTATTTGGTAGGCCTATGTCTAGAAGACTTTTTTTCCTCATATTTTCTTCTAGAATTTTTATGGGTCATGCCTTACATTACATCTTTGATCTATATTGGATTGATTTTTGTATATCATGAGAGATAGAGGTTGCATTTCATTCTTTAGCTTGGGGTTATTAAATTTTTCAGAACCATTTATTCAATAGAGTATTCTTTCCCCAGTGTATGTGTTTGGTTTTATTTCTGGTTTTTCTATTCTTTTTCATTGATTTAAGTCTCTACTTTTATACCAGTGCCATGTTATTTTGTTTTATATAGGCCTGTAGTATAATCGTATAATTTGAAGTCAAGTAATGTGATGCTTCCAGATTTGTTCTTTTTGCTTAAGATTCCCTTGGCTATTTTTTTTTTTTTGTTGTTGTTGTTCTAAAGGAAGGATAGAATTGTTCTTTCTAGATCTTTGAAATATGACATTGGTATTTTTATGGTGATTTCATTGTTGCATTGTATTTATAAGTCACTTTGAGCAGTCTGGACATTTTAATAATGTTGATTCTACCAGTCCATAAGCATGGCCCAATATGTTTCCATTTGTTTTTGTAGTTCTCCTTATATTTATCTTTCATCTCCTATGTTAAGTATATGTCTAGTTATTTTATTTTGTCTGTAGCTATTGTAAATGTTATTGAGTTGTTGATTTGACTGTTACTGGTATATTGAAATAGTACTTTTGCATTCATTAAAGTAACCTCGAATTTTGCTGAATTTATTTATCGATTTCAGGAGTCTTGGTGAAATCTTCAAAATTTCCTAGATACAAGATTACCAAATTGTGAAACATGGGTAGTTTCAATCCCTTTTTCCTGATTTGGATGCCCTTTATGTCTTTCCCTTGCCTGCTTGCTCTGGCTGGGACTTCCAGCATTATGTTGAAAAGAGGTGATGACAACGGGCACCCTTCTCACATTCTAGTTCACAGGGGGGATACTTTCAACTTTTCTCCATTCAATATTATGTTGGCTGTGGATTCGTCATATATGACTTTTACATTTTTGAGATGTGTTCCTTCTATTTTTGTTGAGAGTTTTTTCATAGAAGGATTCTGGGTTTATCAAATGCTTTTCTATATCTCTTGAGATGTTCACATATCTTTGTTTTTACATCTGTTTTTGTGTTGAATCACATTTACTGATTTGCATATGTCGAACCATCCTTACATCTTGGGGATGAAACTGACTCCATCATGGTAGATTATCTTTTTGTTGTATTGAATTCAGTTTGCTAGTATTTTATTGGATATTTTTTCTTCATCTGTATCTATAAGGACTGTTGATCTGAAGCTTTCCTTTTTGTTGCTATGTCCTTTCCCGGCTTTGGTATTAGGATGATACTGGCTTTGTAGAATGAGTAAGAGAGGATTCCTTCCTTTTTGGTGGTTTGGAGTAATTTCTGGCAGTTCTTGGCTGGGGCTGGGTTTGAACCCACCACCTCTGGCATATGGGACTGGCGCCCTACTCCTTTGAGCCACAGGCGCTGCTTTGGTTTGGAATAATTTCTATGGGATAGATATTAGTTCTTTGTAAGTCTGATAGAATTAGTTGTGAAACTGTCTGATCCAGGTTTTTCTTTCTAACTGGGATTTTTAGACGTTACTGCCTCAGTCTTGTTGCTCATTATTCATCTGCTCAGGATTTCTATTCCTTCCTGCTTCAGGCGTGGGAAGTTATGTGTTTCCAGAAACTTATCTTTTTCCTCTAGATTTTCTAATTTCTGTGCATAGAGATTTTTGTAGTACTGATAGATGATATTTTTTATTTTTGTGGTATCAGTTGTAAAGTCTCCTTTTTGATTTCTGACTGAGCTTATTTGAGTCCTTCCTCTTTTATTTCTGGTTAATCTGGGGAGTGATCTATTAAGTTTGTTTAACTTTTCAAAGAACCAACTTTTTCTTTCATTGTTCTTTTATATTGTTTGTTTGTTTATTTATTTGGTTTCCATTTTGTTTATTTCTGCCCTTAGCTTGGTTATTTATTTCCTTCTGCTCGCTTCTCATTGGATTTGTTCTTGTTTTTCTGCTCCTGGGGTGTGACACTTACTATTTTGGTAAGTTGTGATCATTCTTTCTTTTTGATGTAAAAATTATATTCAAGGCTATAGACTTTCCCCTTAGCACTCATTTTTACTCTATCCCGTAGATTGTTTTCGTTTTGTGTCCCTTTTTGTTAGTCAAAGAATCTTTTGACTTCCATCTTAATTTCTTTTTTTTTTTTTTGCAGTTTTTGGCTGGGGCTGAGTTTGAACCCACCACCTCTGGCATATGGGGCCGGCGCCCTACTCCTTTGAGCCACAGGTGCCGCCCTTCCATCTTAATTTCATCATTGACCCAGGGATTGTTCAGCAGCATATTGTTTACTGTCCATTGACTGTGAGTGGATTTGAAGGTTTGTCTAGGACTTAATTTCTAGCTTTATTTTGCTATGGTGTAATTTTTATTTCTTTGCCTTTGCTATAATCTTTTGTAGCTTAAGGTATGGTCAGTCCTGGAAAATGACATGTGTGCTGATGAGAAGCACATACATTCTATAGTTTTTTGTACATAGAATTAAGAACTTATTTTTTAGTAAAATGTATTGATGAAATAAAAGTTCACATGGTATAAAGTTTAAAACATAATAGTTCATATACCCAGAAAAAACTAGGTGCAGTGATGAACAGTTCTCTCTCCTACTTTAGATTCTAAGTCTTTAGTCATTGTTAAGAAAGGTTATCTGTCTCCTGTCAGAGACTGTTATTATCATCCAACATGGAAATCTGCTTTCTTCCTTGCAGTAAATGACCATCTACATTTTACATGATTGCATAAATATGTGGCTCAGCCATACTCTTTTCAGTCTTCTTTGTAGGTAGGAAAGTCCCCTGATTAAACTCTGATTTATAGGATGCTAGTGATATGAAGTTTGTAAAT
The DNA here is from genome assembly GCA_963574575.1 of Galagoides demidoff. Classification (NCBI taxonomy): domain Eukaryota; kingdom Metazoa; phylum Chordata; class Mammalia; order Primates; family Galagidae; genus Galagoides; species Galagoides demidoff. The sequence goes on along the minus strand of CAUYQV010098718.1, from coordinate 5,206 downwards.
TCAAACATATATACTTTCAAAAAGAATAATACTAATATTCCTTAATTGTCTGTTATCAATTTTTCCCTCTCCAAGGGGTGTAAAGTGGCTGAAGTTGTTGGTTGTAGTTTGCTTTAATTATGGAGGTAATGCCAGAACAAATGGAATTTTCCCTAAAGTGGAGCAAAATTCACTCATCTCCTCTTTGTAGCTCAAACCTGGAGCATTATTCAGGAGAGGAATTAGTTCTCCTATTTGAGTTAATGTAAAGAGTAAGTTTATGTAGCAGTCATCAAAACAAAAGTTGACATTTCTTTTGTCCTCAGTTCTCTAAAATTATTTATCAGTTTATTGACAAAGACTAATGACAGTAGGTAAATGTGTGTTTTAGCTTGATAAATACCTTTGACTCTATTAAGCCTTAAATTTCCACCAGGAAACCCTGTTAGTCAACTTTCTCATGTGTCAACATTATTTGTCAAGAGATAAGGTATGTTCTCTCAAAAATGAAATGTGAAAAAACAAAAAATTAAGAAATATTTTTCTATTTTGACTGAAAGTCTGCCTTTTTGGAGTGGATGTTATAATGGACTTTAAATAAGGATTGGACACTACAAAAAAATCTTTCTACATAATAATAATCAAAGGCTCTGATACTATCTAAGCAAGGCAAATTGGCTTTGTGTGGTGTGTGTGTGTGTGTGTGACTTCACAGAAGCTTTAATATTGATCGACCAAACAGGTCAAATGCCTCCCACACTGACAATTTGTTTCTTCCTATGGTCATCAGTTTTTATGAATATAAAGATTATTATTATAAAGATTATTTTTCAGTTTAAATTATTTAAAAAATACAAATTGACTGACAAAGTTTGAATTGGTTGGACTTATGTTTGTTACTAAGAACTCACTTCCAAGCTGGCTGGATATGACTTCTGGGGTTTTCCACCTTTCAATGCTCAGAAAATGCAAGCTTGTACTGTTAATGATCTTTGAGATCCTATACTAGCACTTTAGGGAATAGGAGAAGGAATAAGAAAACAGGGATCAAAATATGTTCAAGGTTTTTAATACACAATTTTATTTCCTTTTTATCTTCATTTCCTTGCAGTGTTTGTTATATGAGTCAGTGATTATTTTTCATAGAGGTAGCAATTGTTTTTTATATAAAACCAAAAACCCAAAAAAGAGAAAAGAAGTTCAAGGTCAGTTCAGGAATATGAAGACTAATCAGAGAATCTATAAGGAAAATAAGAACTTAAAGGCACATGCATATTTCATACTAATGCCGAGAGGTAAAATGTCTTTCAGATTCATTCTCAGTACATTGTTGTTCTGTTTATAATTTGCTAAAACTGATGGGCAAGGTTGGAATAAGGAAGTAGGGTTGGACTCATTTGACTTGTCCATAGATTCATATTTATCAGAGAGTAAAATGACTACATTTGATGGACATAATAGCAAATATTCCACAACTCAGGAGTGTACTGTACAGAACAAGCCATTTTTACAACATACTGCTAGTTGAATACACAAGGTGGAGAGAGAGAGAAATCGGTCAGCCTGAAGCTTCTGAAACGTCAGTATCAAATTTTGAAGAGTCACTGTAAATAGGGAAATTTGAAAAAACGATTTTAATAGTCTTTCTTGATATATTTTGGCTCAAAGTATGGAAATTCCCAGGTGAGCTATCAGTTCTCTTACGGATGTTTTCACCTCGTGTTGCCATGGCGGGTGGGGGGGCGTGAACTTATTACTTATAAATTCAGCCTCAACCTAGTTTCCCCTAACGTCAGAAGGCTAGTCTTGATACCTAGAAGCTAAATTTTGCAGAGTAATGAGAATTTTCTCTACCACCTCCCTCCCCCATGGCCGCTGTCACCAGCCCCTGCCATGTCCTACAGTGCCTCTCAGAGCTTTTGTGTAAGTTTGAGAGAGCCATTGACTCATAAACCAAAACTTAGCAGTAGTGTGCATTAATGAGTAAACATTTTAAAGGTGTCCTCTGTGGTTTTGGTGTTTTCAAATAATTCTTTCTAGATTCTTCAGTATTTATCTCTTGGAAGTATTGGTATCTATTCACCTCTCTTTCTTCTTCCTTTCTCATTCTGTAATTTATCTGTCCCGTATCTGCAGCTGTGATGCCTCCTTTTATCAGTGTTTCTCCATGGAGGTTCTGTTGGCCATTTGGGTGAGACAATGCTTTACTGTGAAGGATGTTCCTTCTCTTGGCTCCCCTCACTAAAATGCATACCGGTTTCAAACCATTGTGAAAAGCAAAAGTCTTTCCTTATAATGCCAATACCTCATAAGGAGGCAGTAGCAGCCCTTATGGAGAATTGCAGATGTCTGCTTTGTGGCTAGCACTGTGCCGAATGAAAAAGCACGTCAAAATGAAGATATACATGTGAAACAATTAATGAACAAACTCCAGCTCCAAATTTATTCACACTGTTATTCTCACATGGAATGAATGGATAGGTTCTTTTTCACTGGCTGCAAATGCTCTGGCTTTCCTTAAGAACTTTAACCCATTCAGGTAACAGAGAAAGACATTCAGTCCTATTTTATGATCTCACTACAAAACCACAATCTCAATTGTTTTGTTTTGTTTTTTCATGAAACCCAAAGTCTTTTTAGGCGTCTCAGAAAAGGGACTCGGTCTTTCATATTTGTTCCATTCCCAATTCGTGTTTGAGACTATAAGGAAAAGGAGACTCCTTGTATCATGATGGCACAGAGAAGATGGAGCCTCCCTACTCATCCTGGGGTTCTAACTCTTATTGCAGGTGGAGTCTGCCCTGAACCTGGGGCCTGCTACACTCCACTAGCTATTTGGATAAACCTGCAGTCCTCCTTGTAAAGCCCCAGGCTCTGGCACCATTGGTGTTTGAGCCTGAAGCTCTCAGCCAAGATAGCCTCATTCCTTTATATCTAGGGACTTTTCTTAAGACTTCTTGTTCTTTCCCTACATACGCAAATACTTCTTGTTTTCTTACACAGAGGCCATAAAACCCCAGAAAAAAATGGCTTTAACTTTCCCTGCTTACCTGCCTTGCAACACAAACTCCACCCCAAGGTTGGGGTGCTGAGCTGGAATAGTCAGTGAGCAAACATCTGGAGACTTGCTTTCTTCGTGCTCCCTGGATGGGCTTGGCTACCTCTTACCTAGCAGTTTCCAAATTATACCTATCTCCCACATTTTACCATCAATTCTCCCTTCTTTTTCTTTCTGGACCATCACAATATAAACTAAGAGGCATACCAAATTAATTTCAAACATACCAGGACTTCAAAACCCATTTATTGCTGCAAAATCTTATTTTGAGGAGAGGAAGCCAAACACTGGCTATTCTTTTTATTTTTATTCCTCTTCATGATTTTAATAAGCTTATCCATGGACAGATGGCTACATTTGGCTTCCAGGGGAGAAATTGGTACATAAGGAAACACATAGAAAAGCATGTGTATGCACACACACACTCACACACACACATTGGAGACTTGTATATTGGAAAGAACACACTTTTTGTTATTAGCATCATGTATCAGCCACATGTACACATAATCATATGTATACAGTGAACAATATCAAGTGAGATTTGCTGGTGTTATCTGGGAGTGCTATGGTGCATGTGAAATTGGATTAGATCTGACACATAGGTATTGTATGACTGTAAATTGTATGACTGTATGTGAAATTGGATTAAATCTGACACATACAGGATTGTATGACTGTAAATAGAAAGGAGAAAGAGAAAGGGGAGGTAACACAATGAGCACTGTTTATATATATTGAGCATTTCTGATAATATAACCTAATCTGAAGGGTAATTATTTATGCAAATAAATATAAAGCCATAAAATCAACTGTCACAAGCCTTCATTTTTTTTCTCTCCAAAATATCATATAAAATATTTACAGCCATGTAAAAATAAACAAAATCAAGATGTTAAACTAAACAAGATCTTCTATTCCTGATAGTGGCTTATCATGCCATTGCTTAACCAATACTTATTTTTCAACTGTTCAATGATTTTGCTGCTAGTGTTTAATAGCAGAAATGTGGCAGCAGGTGCTAAAAGGTTTTTTAAGGAAGAAAAAGTTAAAATTGGAAAAATGTATTTTCAAATAACTTACTTTCCCCCCCCTGCAAATTGAAAAAAGATCATTCTTATTCAGTGTTAAGAACAGAAAGCTTCTCTAGCACTTGGGAAATACTAGAGTTTCCGGAGAACAGATTGAAAGCCACCACACACTGTAAGGTCTATTCTCAACAATTGCTTATTTTAAATATAAGAACGTTATTTTCTTTCTTTTTCTATCCCCTTAATTTGGTTCCAGTCTCGCAGAATAAAGTTTATCCTTTGATTTAGATGTAAAATGTGACCTAGAAAATAAAACTTTTCTTAAGAATGTTTTATGTGAATATGTTTATCTGTTTATAAACTAAAGGTATTATATATTAAAGTGTTACATATTAAAGGTGTGACGAATTTTCAGGACAAATTTCTATATCCCAGGTTTTTACTTATTATGTTACTGAAATTTAAATGGATCACATTGAGCTGTATGTGTTTGGGAGGGAGAATAGTGCCCTCCCCAAAATGTCCGTGTCCCAATCCCTGGCACCTTTGTATATTTATTTTATGTTGCATGGAAAGGGAAGAATTAAGGTTACTAATGCTTGAAATGGGGAGATTATTCTGGATTTTATGATTGTTCCAATGTAATTAAAGCAGTCCTTAAAAATGGAAGAAGGAAGCAGTGAAGTCAGAGTAAGAGCAGTGTTATGTGAGAAAAAGCCTTGCCCAGTGACTGCTTGCTTTGGAATGGAAGACAGGCACAAGCCAAGGAGTGTGTAGGGAAGATGAGAAAGGTCCAAAAATGGGTTGTTCCCCAGAATCCCCAGGAAGGAATGCAGCAGCCCTGTCAAAACTTCATTTTACCTTCTTGGGATATATTTTGGATGTCGGATCTATGGAACTGTAAAATAATAAATTTGTGTGCTTTGCTGCAAAAATTACAAACTTAATGGTTAGTCATTATGTTTATGCAATTTGTTACAGTAGAAACTAATACAGTGTAGTATTCAAGTAAGAGCATTTGACTTAGGTAGGTATCTAAAATTGACTTGCAAGTCACTTGTTTTTAAGTCTGAACTATGTGTTAAACAGTTATTATGAGCTAGATACAATTCTATAAACTTTTTTTTTTAGTTGCCCA
>CAUYQV010098716.1:0-10927 GCA_963574575.1 Galagoides demidoff | reverse complement strand
TTTTTTTTATTTCTTTACAAATATAACTCTTTATTTTAAAAAATGCTCAGATGGTATACATTATAATTTAAACATTTCTCTGTCCTTGAAGCTTTTTGACTACCAGGGACTGCTTCTGTTCACCCTGGTAGCCTAGGGCTTAGCACAGTGGACTTCAATAATATCTTTTATTGTTGGATACTGGGTACAATGTTATTGATTTATTAATGTAAAAGATAGGAAATATATTAATAGTTAAAAAGATACAAATCTCTGGATAAGACAGGTTCTCACTTACATTCAAGCTTTATCACTATGAATGGTGCTATGGTTTCAATGTTGTTGTCCCCTCCAAAATTCTGGGGTTGCCAATGTGATAGTATTAAGAGGTGGAGCCTTACCAGGCCACTAGGGTATGGAGACTGTTCCTTCAAGAACAGGATTAAGGCCCTTTTAAAAGAGGCTTCTGGAAACATTTGACTAGCTTGCTAGCTTGCTTTCCATTCTCACTTGCCTTTTGCCCTGTGAAGGTACAGCAAGAAGGCCCTTGCCAGATACCAGCACCCTGACCTTGGACTTCCCAGCCTCCAGACCTGTGAGAAATTTCCGTTCTTTACAAATTACCCAGTCTCAGTATTCTTTTTTAGCAGCACAGACTGAGACAAATGGAAAACGTTTTCTCACTTATTCTTGTGCTAGACATTCACCCTATTCTACCTGTTCTGGTTTTGAGGGCTTTGGAGATGTTTCAGATTACCTTACCAACTGATTACAATTTATAATACAGAAGAAGGTATCAATTGCCTTTTTAGGAATGACCCTGTGTCTTACTTTCCACACTACCTTTAGCTCTAAGCACATTCAGATCTAACCCTTCCTTCTCGCAAGAGAAGACTGCTTTCAATTTCTTCACTCTGTGATGCTGTGGCCCTATTTGCATGTAAAGTTTGAGGACCCAAGCCTTGCACTTTCTCGTCTTCTTGGTTAGCAGACACACATCTTGGTTAGCAAACACACGAACACACACATCCTGCAGCATACAGTGCTCGATTCTGCCTAATCCTCTTCTTCTAACCTCCCTTATCAACGTTAGTTAAACATCTTCCTTCTGATTTATTAACTTCATTTGGGTGTTCCTCTGTGTATACACACACACACACACACATATATATATATATATATTTTTTTTTTTTTTTAAATCAGGCAGCATATTAACTTACCATCCCAAGGCTTCAGATCACTTTTAAGTTGTATTTTTTTTTTTTTGACACGGAGCCTCAAGCTATCCCCCTGGGTAGAGTGCCATGGCATCACAGCTCATAGCAACCTCCACCTCCTGGGCTCAAGCGAGTCTCCTGCCTCAGCCTCCCAAGTAGCTGGGACCACAGGCGCCCGCCACAACGCCCAGCCATTTTTTGGTTGCAGCCATCATTGTTGTTTGGCGGGCCCTGGCTGGGGATTCGAACCTGCCACCTTAGGTGTACGTGGCTGATTGAGCCACAGGCGCCAAGCTGTATATTAGTTTCTTATCTCTATAGTAAATGATCACAAAATTAGTGGCATAAGACAATACACATCTTATACTTTTGGTAGTTAGATGTCCCAAATCATGGGCTGAAGGCAAGTGGTTAGAAGGGAACCCATTTCCTTGCATTTTCTGGCTTCTGAAGTTCACCTTCTTTCCTGGGTCCGTGGTTCCTTCTGCAATAGTATCACTCCAACCTCTGCTCCTGGGGTCCTGTCTCCTCTTCCCACTCAACCATCTGCCTTCCTCTTATAAAGACCTTTGTGATTATAGAGCATTTGGCCCAGCTGGATAAGCCAGGATATTCTTCTCATTTTGACATTCTTAATCACATCTGCACAGTTCCCTTTACCACAAAAGGTAATATATTTTTTAGTTCTGGGAATTAGGATGTGAACATCTTTGGATGGCCATTTTTCTGCCTACCATATTCTAGGATAATAACATGAAATGTATTGCACCTGCTTTTCTCAATGCATAATCTAAATGATTTAACTCTTACCTCTGGAAGGAAACGAGTCCCTAAGAATATTTACTTAACATTTATTTATTGAACACATTCTATCTGCCAGGTACAATGCCTAGTGCTTTGTATACACATTTAATCCTTACAAAAGACCTATACTATTAATTTTATCTCACTGCATTCATGAAGTAATTGAAACACAGAGTGTTAAAATACTGATTCAAAATTCAAAATCTAACCCACGATGGCCAAATTGACCCCAGAGCTTATCCTCCTAACCCTTTTGTATTCACCCTCTCAAGAAATTAGCGAACAGTTTACGTGATTCTCATATGCATTTCAAAGTACACTTACGATACACTTGGTTACTTTTAGTTATCAAGCAAACTATGGCCAAACAAACTAAGCACTGGAGTTATGGTGATGCCTCTCCTGAGAATGCTGACAGTGTGTAAGCAAAAAAGCAAACCAGGAAATAATGTAATTAAATCAGCTTTCTGCAATCTACTCATGTTCACTGCAGCACTGTTCACAATAGCTAACGTAAGAATCAACCTGTGTGTCCATCAGCAAATGAATGAAGAAAATATGGTATGTGTATATCATGGAATATTAGTCAGCTTTAAAAAAGAAGGAAGTCTTGTCATTTATGACAACCTGGAATACATTATGCTAAGTTAAGTAAGCCAGGCAGAGAAAGACAAATATGACATATTCTGACTTATATGCAGAATCTAAAAAAGTCAGACTCCACAGAAGCAGAGTGGTGCTTCTGGTGGTTGCCAGGAGCTCGGGCAGGGAGAAATGGGGATGCCTGGGTCAAAATGTACAAAGTTTTACTTAGGATGAATAAACCCTGGAGATCTTTTGTACGGCATGGTGACTCTAGTTAACAATCATGCATTATACCTTTGAAAATAGCTAAGGGAGTAGATCTTAAATGTTCTCAACACATACACCTATTACAATGAAAACGATGTGAGGTAATAGGTATGTCAGTTGGTTGATCGTGGTAATCATTTCACAGTGTATACGTATGTTTACACGCAATTCATAGTATGTATCAAACATGTGGCACCATCAGTACAGTAGACCCCTTGGAGAGTCCACTTATCCTGGATCTTTTCTTAATAAATACAATTGGTCTTCAGTGTCTGCATCCACAGCAAAACACTGATGGGAAATACAGTATCTGAGGGATTAGAAACCCACAAATATGGAGGCTAAACTGTCCTGCATGAAGGTACCAAGGACCTGAGCACACACCCAGTTTGGTATCCTTGGAGGTCTTGGAACTAATTTCCTTAGTCTACCAAGGGACAACTATATATACAATTTTTGTCCATTACACCTTAATAAAGAAAAAAAGAACAATAATATATTATGAAAAGTGAAGATTCTTGAAACTACTTTTGCATTTATTCATGTGGATATGTGTGTGCGCGCGCGCGCGTTAGGGGTAAATACTAGGACTTCAATACCTGAATCTCAATCAGATGGTCTCATCAGATTGCTTTATTTCCAAAACTGCTCAGAAAATTGAGGTAAACTGTGTTTCAGGAAGCATAGAGCAGAACATTTCTGCAACCAGGATGCACCTGACCATAGCAGCACTCCAGAGACTAGACCAGTGATTTTCAACCAGTGTGCTGTGAGAAGCTCTGAGGATTTACCATGAAGAGTTTTAAAGATCATTAATTAAATTATTTCCAAAGGAAGTTCAAAGCACAGTAAGTGCTTTTTTTTAACTCTTTTTTTTTTTGATCCACATAATTTAAGTGTGCTACAGAAGTTTAACTATAGGTTCAAATGTGCCGTGAGATAAAGAAAGGTTGAAAAAACACTGGACCACAAGCTCCGTCTCCTCCAAAGGCTGCCCATTGCTTTAAATTTATAAGAACCTCATTAGAAAGATCACTTTTTCCTTTTCCCCCCTTTTTCAGTATTATAATTAAATAATTAAGGATGTTATTGCTGATTTTTTTTTTTCAGTTTTTGATTGGGGCTGGGTCTGAACCCGCCACCTCTGGTATATGGGGCTGGCGCCCTACTCCTTTGAGCCATAGGTGCCACCCCATGTTATTGCTGATTTCATGTTTATCCCTTGATAGATTCTTAAAGCACCACTGAAACCACGACCCTATCTGTCTTGTTCCCCAGCAACTCTTCCACAGCAACAGATAGAGTCCACGGTGTCTGGTGTGAGCTCAATTACTATTTGTTGACAGATGGAAGGAAGGAAAGAAAGAAGGTAGCCAAGAAGCAAGAAAGGCAAAAAAGGAGACCCAGTCCCTGGATCATAAAGTAAACTAAAAATGAGACCAGAGCAGTCAGGACGCCTTCCAAGTCCAGAGCCATAAGCCAGATACACAGCAGGCAAGGACAGGAACTCAAAAATCCATTGTTTAACTCCCTTATTCCAAGCCCGGTTCACCCTGTCCAGAGTTGGGGAGGGGGAGGTGCCTTTGTAAAACATTTTGCTGGCCTACAAGGATGAAATAAAGGTGAATGTTTGAAATGGAGACACTGCTGGCAAATAACAACAAATAATAGGAACTACAGCCTTGGAGGCAAGAAAAGGTCTTTGTATCAGCAAAGAGTCTGCTTTTGATGGAACACTTAGGGTAATCATCTCTTTCGTTTTCTCCCTCACTGGTGGGTAAGCAAATTAAGAGCATGGCTATGCCTTGGATCTTGGGAGTTCAACATTCAATACATATTTAATAAATGAATCACGCTGTAAGTGGAGGATGGCCAGGGTGGAAGTAAGCCAGGGCAGGATGGTCACAGACCGTGGGAGGGGCAGCTACGAAAACAAGCTCATTAGGGTAATCAGCACCGAGGAACTGTGCCTGGACCAAGTCTTGAAAGATAGCAGAAGTTACCCAGGCTGAGGAAGGAGGCGTGTTCTTCTCAGATGGAGTGATCTGTGCACTGGCAGGAAGGCTTAACCCAACACAGCACATTCCGAGAACCACAGGAAATGGGAATAAAGAGAGCAAATGGAGGGAGGATGGGATTAGGTTGGTGAGGAGTGGCAAGGATGAAGCTGAGCTGAGAGGGTCTGGGTCTTATCCCCAAATATTTAGGATCAATTCGGCAACCAACATGACTGAATTACGTCCCCTACCTATACAGCAACTGAATTGTTAAGGGGGTCGTGGATGGAGATTCTTCTAGATTAAAAGAGAGGCAATTGTGATAGTTTTGGCGAAAAATTATGAGCACCTGACTCATACTTAATACCCCTTGACTATAGAGATGATGGAGGTTATGTAGAGAGAGAGAGGATGAGAGGGCAGGTGAAGGCACTGACGTCTCCCGGTTTCAGAGTGGAGGCTGATGCCAAATCAGGTGAAAGTGCAGGCCTGGGAGAGTGGGCAAGGAGACAGCCTGAGCTTAAGGCGCTGCTGGAAAATAACAAATAACATACTCACTACAGCCTTGTGCTGGTCACTGTTCTCTGTGTTTTAGATGTGATTGTGAATTACAGATGAGCTAATGCATGTCTATAAACACTTTGGGGGAAGCATAATGTGCAACCTCACGGCATGAATTAGTATTTATGTGCTCTCTTCCATATTTATCATGTTTAGGAGAGTAAGGCATCAGGTTTTCCTTTCTTTGTTCTAATCTAAGAAAATCACATTACAAAAAAGCTTGACAGTCTCACTATGTTGCCCTCCATAGAGTGCTGCAGCATCACAGCTCACAGCAACCTCAAACTCTTTTGGGCTTACCTGATTTTCCTGCCTCAACCTCCCATGTAGCTGAGACTACAGGCGCCCGCCACAACACCGGCTATTTTTTTGACTGTAGTTGTCATTGCCGTTTGGCAGGCCCAGGCTGGGCTTGAACCTGCCACCTCTGGTGTATGTGGCTGGCGCTCTAGCTGCTTGAGCTATAGGCACCGATCTGGGACTATGTCTTAAAATGCTTCTAAAATACTATGTTTTTTTATATAGATAGTCTTCATGAGTTGAAAACATTTTGTGCAATTTAGAAGGTTTCATTGGTTCGATATACAAAATATTTGAATAAGAGTTGACTGTTAAGAGCAGCCTGACCCTCTATCTGCTACTTCAGATGTTGGCTCACTATGAAAATCATTGCCTACAGGGAGCTCCAAGACTGATTTTGCCTGCTTGCCTTTGCAAATCTGTATGCTTTACAGTCTGTACCGTTAGATGAGAAGATTTCAGGATTTCAGTAGAACACATTGTTCTAGAACTAGTTCTAGAACTCTTATGGTATAACTGTTTAGTAAAGCTGTTTTACTGTTTAAGTATATCATAGTTGTTTTATATTATACCGATAAACTGTTCAGTAAAGTTTAAAATATTTTCTCTTCCTACACTGAGTGAGCTGTTTTCCACGAAATGAGGAACATTATTACAGAAAAAAACGTCACATTACAAGCGAGCTTCTGAATAAGAAAATAATGAATTCTGCGTTTTTCTCATCTGATGGCAAAGGGCATGAGAGTCCACTAAGGTGACCAATGACATTATCTGGTGCAATCTGGTCCTCAGGAATTCGCATAAATGAGAGAAAAGGCCTATAATATGTATTAGGAATTAAAAACTTCCGCATTTAGCCAATTAAATACTTATAATTTGGGCTGTTTAGAGTTGTGAATAGAATCTTGGATTGAGAATCAAGAACATAGGTTTGAGTGCTGGTATGATTTTGACCATGTCTGATATCCTCAATTTCCTAATCAGCAGCCAGTGGGAACTAGGTATTTGTATACATTAAACAGATAATATGCAATTTAAAATTATAGTTAATATGAATCTGGAGGATTCGCAACTTATACACCCATTGTGTTAAAAACATTCTTCATAGGATAAACTCGATTAAGTTTTTTTTACTGAAAATAATATAGAAATTACTGAAATGACAGCCTGTTTTCTAAATGTATCAGTGCACTATCAAAAGGAGATACTTAGCATTACTTCAATTTTTATCAGAATAATAGTAATGATAGACCCAATACAGATCTTACTTCAACACATAGTAAGTGTTAATTAAATATGATACTGGCATTGATGCTGTACAATTATAAAATTTCATGTACTTTCTTTTACAACATGGGAAATAATGAACCTTGGCAAACAGGACTTCCTTGGCTCTCTTGAACAAAACAGGACATCTGACATCCTCTCTTCCACTATTAATTTCATCTTCACTTGAAGTAAACCTGTTTGTATTTGCAAGCCTTAAGAGAGCAGGGACTTTGTTTAATTCACTATCACATCTGTGATATCTAGCCCCGTGTGCGGCACAGAGGAAGTCCTCAATAAATGTTGAATTGATGAATTTCTTTCTGTTAAATATTGTGTGGTTTTTGCCTGTGCTTTCTCACTTAAATCTTACATTAAGCATTTGAATTACATAATAACGGTAGAAAAACATTTAAATTAGGCTTCCTAGATGTCCAGGAATGTTCTCAGGGCTTGACTTAAATAATTTAACTCTCATTTATCTCATGAAGTATTCTCATTGGACCAATAAGAAAACAGCAGCACAGAGAAATGAAATGACTTGGCTGAAGTTATCTATCTGGAGAGTGGTTGAACCCACTTTTAACCTAGCCAGTGGGGCTCTAGTTTCCATGACGTTATAGGCCTATCTACGCGTTTATCTTTCATGTTAGACAGCAAAGGCTGAGAACTTTGTGTGGAAATTGTACTGTTTCCTTATATTTGTTTTTACATTCATGCTGTGTTTATTTTATCACTGATTTTAAATGTCTTTTCCTAAGCAGTAATTGCCATACTACGATAGAACATGAATATTAAAAAATTGTAGAGATCTGTTGAAAACTAGTTAGGGCTTTGGAATTGCGGATGGTTAGAGCTAAAAGAGACCTTTAATGTCACCCTTTTTCAAACGTGTCATCTTACAAATGAGAAACTGAAGCCCAGGCAGGTATAACAATGTTCTGTGGTCACCGAGAATATTAGTGACCATTCCAGAGTGAGGTTCTTTCTCGTGGGTAGAACACTGTCAGGTGAACGGTTCAGGGGGCATAGTTTTTCAGCTCCTGCCTTTCTTCCTTGCCTTTTGCTAATGAAGCGGAGATGCTATGGTGATAAGCACTCTACAAATAACAAATGGGACAGAAAACAAACTCCCCAGAAGGGAGGACAGCAGTGGTTTCTTCACCTCCTTATGTTTAATGATTAAGCTGGACATCTTTACAGAGGCTTTTCAGAACTGTCAGCCGACTCTCGTTCACCATCATTTAGCCCTAGACTTACAGGTTCTAAGATTATTAAATGTATTTATTAGCTACTGCTATACTATTTATTTGAAAAAAGAATTAAACTCTACCTGCAGTAATCATTCTATTTCTTTATCTTTTCCATCATTTGGTCTGAAATAAATAAAAAAAAATTAGACTTAATCTGAACATTGAATATCCACATGTCAGATGTTATATGGACGTTATAGCTTCATTTGTTCACAGTGCCAAGTACTATTTTATGGGCTTGATATAAACACAGAGCTAGAAGGGAGGAAGAACTGTCAGGAATGAGAAAACATGATGAAGGGACAGAGACAAACTACTTCTGACACAGTGGTCTCAACAAGCCCTTTGGAGGGAGTGACATGTAACACAGACTTGGAAGCACTGAGGGACTGGTCTGTAAGATCATCTGGGGAAAGTGCATTTGGGAGACAGGGGAGTTGCCAGGGCCAAGGAGATGGGAATACACTCACCAAGTTTGAGAAGAAGCAAGAGGGTCAATGCAACAGAAAGGAATATGGGAGCTGGGGAATGAAAGGAAACACTTATGGAGGTATGTAGGAGTCTGACTTCAGAGGATCCTTTAGGCCTTCGTAAAAACTGTAGGATTTCTTATAAAATGGGAGCCTGCCTTGAATAAGAACATGTCATAAAATTAAGTTGTACATTTTGTTCCAGTAGCAGAGTTGCATTAATGTTGCGTGATGGTTAATTTCCCGTCTACTTGACTGGGCTAAGGGATGCCCCTTAGGTGGTAAAACAAATTTCTGGGTGTGTCCGTGAGGGTATTTCCAAAGGAAAGTGGCATTTGAATAGGCAGACTTAAAAAGACGGGTGGGCATTATCTAAACTTCAGCCATTCTCAACTTGTGGGTTGTGACCACTTTGTAACAATGAAAATACATCACAACATTAGGAAGGTTGAGAACCACCAAGAACAATGAACAAATAGAACAAAAAAGCAAACAAAGGGTGAATTTGCTTTTTGCTTTAAGCTGACCCCTGGTTCTAGGGGCTTTAGACTCAAACTGGGCTTTACCTCCTTGGCTTCTCTGGTTCTCAGCCCTTTGGGTTTGAACCAGAACTATGTCATCAGCAACTTTCCCTGGTTTCCAGTTTGCAAGTGGCAGATTGTAGGACTTCTCAGACTCCATAATCAGGTGAGTCAATCCCTCATAGTAAACCTTGCTATGTATCAATGTATATCTATTGTTTGTATACACCTGACCCTAGAATTTGCAAGTGAGTAAGTATACTCTATCAGAAAGGATCCTATTGATACAAGGTTCCCCATTCAGGGCTAGACAGGGACTCCTCCATTCTCCAGGCCCAAGTGAGCTGAGAAATCAGACCCCCATCTCTAGGCACAAACAGGCTGCCTTTTCCAGGCTACACCATCTGGGGTCTAGCAAGGTCAGGAACCAAGCAGCCTGAAAAGTTTTGGGTGGTTCTACCTTGAGTAGGGAGCACACACCCTAATCCCTTCCCTAAGACAAAAACTGCTCTAGGGAAGGGACTGCATTCATTCATTTGTTAATACACTCATTAACTTTGAAAAGGTGTATTTCTACCCACCAAGTCCTGGCCAAAATGTAATATATACCCTTAGACAAATGGCCCGAGCAAAGACTCCCACTTGGGTCTTTTGATTTGCCAGAAGCTCTGACACTTTTTACTCCTTCTGTATTCCTTTCTGTCTAGTAAAATCCTATCTTACCACTGGTATGTGGTCCCTGGGTTCATTCTTCAAATCCCCTGAGACCAAGGACCCACTGAAGAAAGAACTTCCGGTAACATTATCAGCAGATAATTGATGAGTAATTTCTGCCAGTAGACAACAAATACCACTGATTGATAAAGAAACCTGAAAAGATAAAGAAGGTGAGATCTCCTGTACAAATCAATCAGAAAAGAAAAAAAAAACAATAAACAGTTCAAACA
The DNA here is from genome assembly GCA_963574575.1 of Galagoides demidoff. Taxonomy (NCBI): domain Eukaryota; kingdom Metazoa; phylum Chordata; class Mammalia; order Primates; family Galagidae; genus Galagoides; species Galagoides demidoff. Next base: position 760 of record CAUYQV010098716.1, on the reverse strand, counting down.
TTTGGAGCAAGTGCAAATAGTCACATGGGAACCCTGAAGGAACTCCTATCTCAGAATCAACAAATGCAAAGGGAATTAGACCATGAAAATTAATTTAACTGCTTGCAGATCACCTGAGGGAATTGCATCCCTTACCTTCCTCAACTGCCTGTGTGTTCAGCATGGCTATCATTGTTTGCTTTTGGCTTAGGCTAAACTTCAAGTAGTTCTCTAAATAAAGTGAGACTGCAGCTCCTAGAGTTGGAGTCTGAGAGAGATGTAAAGGAAAACTGGAGGCCCCTCAAGAGACTCAAGAAAGGGTGTTTGGTGATCTTCTTTCTCATGGGGAGAGAAGGACGGCTTGGCTGCGGGAGCAAGCTCGCTCCTAGAATTGTTTAAAAGCAAGAAACAACTACACACTTTTAGGTGGCATGTAGCAAAATGTCTTTATTTTCCACTCCCTTTTATTGGGAGCTAGTCATGTATACCACATTGATCAATAATCCTAACATCCTCATTTCTTATCTTAAACTATAGAAAAGAAAGAAAGTCCGGGAAAGTGAGATAACCATCATAAGATTAGCCTAAAGAAAGAAAGTCTGGGAAAGTAAGACAACTATCTTAAGCTAGCCTCAGGCTGTTCCTCTCTGAAGACCTAAAAGAACTATACATTATCTGACTTCTATTGTTAAAGTTAAAGGTTAGGATAAACAGAGGAGTAAAACCTTTCTCTTCTATGTACTCAATTAAATTTCTGAGAAACAGGATCCATGACTGTTTT
>CAUYQV010098715.1:0-17519 GCA_963574575.1 Galagoides demidoff | reverse complement strand
TCCCATCTACAGTCCCTTCATTTCATCAGACACTGAACAGAGTACTATTCTAGCAATAGGACTACATGTGTGTTAATTACTAAACAAAATGAAATTTATGTAGCAATAGAATAATTATCATAATATATTAATTTTTTCAATTGTTAAATAGTTTCACCCCCCCAGTCCATTTTCTGTTCAGAACATAATCAGTACACATGACCTATAGACAATGCCAGACAGATTTATAAAGGAATCCTATGAGTAGGGACCTGAAGTAAATATGTTAAGTTGTAGTACTATGGGAGATTTTTGGTATTTTAGCTAAGCGTTTTGCTAAATCCTCTGTGCCAGGCTGGGCCCAGTGACTCACCCTTGTAATCCCAGCAGTCTGGGAGGTCAAGGCAGATGGATTGCTTGAGCTCACAAATTTAAGACCAGCCTGAGAGAGACCCCATCTTTATTAAAAATAAAAAAACTAGCCAGGTGTCATGGTGGGTGCCTGTAGTCCCAGCTACTCATGAAGCTGAGGCGAGGAGGATCTCTTTAGCCTAAGGTGACCAGATTTTAACATTGGTAAAGCGGGACACCATTGATGGGGGGAGTGTTGGAGGGGGTTGGTTCTTAATTTAAAATTTGGTCTATATAGAGCAACAAAAAGTTTCATAAAATGCAAAAATAGTATTGTAATATATATTTTTTAATTTCAACATAAGTACAATTTAGAAATATAATACATTAAAAATTATGTATAGTATTATTTTATTCTTTGGCATATTTCTTGTCAAATTCTAACAACTGATCGACAATGCAAACTTTGATAAGCAGTTCTTGATAATCAGTTCTCAACAATTATTTGTTATGATTAAAGTTTAACATTATAAAATTAACAAAAATAATATAAAACTCATATCCTGGTGAAATAGCCACATGGCAGCTGAAAACCGTATATTCCCTTCCCAGTCTCCCACCATTCCCTAGCTTGTCATGCATTCTTTCCAAAAATCAGGAGTTTTTAGAAATGCTGCGGGACAAATTGTTAAAAACCGGACTGTCCCACCAAAAGCAGGACGTCTGGTCACCTTACTTTAACCAAGAGTTTGACATTGCTATGAGCTATGATGCATTGGCACTCTGCCTAGGGAGATGGAGACTCAGTCTCAATGAAAATAATAATACAACTAAATAAATTCTCTGTGCTATGATGTGCTCTAAAAAAATAGAAACTGATATACCCAGTCAATATATGCCCAGCAATGACAGACACACACACGCGCGTGTATATGTATGTATGCACAGTCACCAAATACATACATCTTTATTATTTCCATGACATTAAATTTAGGTACAGTACATGCATTCATGTAACTAATTTATTCATCTACTACGAAATATCTTTTAAGTATAAAAGTGGAATGAGAAGAGCCTTAGGAAATGGAGAATTCATCACAGCAGAACTGCTTAAAAGGGTTTGCTGAAGGGAGATTATCATACATACGGGAAAGACAGTAGTTGGACACGTAGAAACCCAATAAGGAACAAGAGCAACATCAAAGGGAACAATGTAAGTCCCAACAAATACTGGCTGTGTAAAATGAGAAAAATAGTATCTTATGCAGTTTTAAATGTATACAGCATATCTATAAAATACGCATATAGGTTTAAAGGGACTACAGGTGGTAAAGATGTTTAAAACCACTGTATTATCTGGTACGTGGTATGAGTGTCACTTATTGTTAAGATGGTAAGTCGATTACACACGTTACATAAAAGTGTAAGGAATATCAAAAAAGAGAAAGAACATAGTGGATGAAACAAATAGAAAAAATAATGTAAGCATATATTTAAACCCACATATAAATAAAGCACATAAACCAATGTGAACTAAAATCTCCAGTGAAAAGACAAAGGGCAAAGTAATATCAGAGGAACAAACCAATATATTAGAGCCATGAAAATTAGGCATCGGTATCCAGCAGTGTAAAACAGAAGCTGAGCTCCAGCTAAATGCAATCTTACTTGAAACATAGTACTGACTTTCTACAGAAACAAAAGTTAACAAACATATAAGGAAAGAAAAGCAGTCTGAGAAAATGTTAATCCCGGAATTTGAAATGTTTTGTATCGCCAGGGTAACGTAGACCTAGAAAGAGAAGAAAGCTGAGTAGCTGGCAGGCACTTGGAAGAGCAGAGAAGTACAGAGCTTTGCAAGTCGGCTTTGCAACATGTGATACTTTAGCAGAAGGGAATTTGATTTGGGATAGGAGCCTCACAGAAAATAGATGAAAAGGAGGGGATATATCAAGGAGGCTTAGCTCGGGCTCCTGGCAAGGAGAGAAAGGCTGGACCTAATTGTGTATAACAATTGGATCCTCCTGCTGGTCAAAGGAGAGTTTCCCAGACTCTTTCTGTTAACAAGACAACTACAAGGAAAGTAAGACAAGGAACCTGCAGTTACTCACATCAAAGGACAAAGCAGACCTGGACTATGTGAAATGAAGACAAAGATTATCCTGTATAAGAATTTTCCCTACTATTAAAAGCTCTCATTTTGACAACAGAGAATTTTAGAAAACAGCACTCTGATAGTGTCCACAGCACAAGGGAGAAAATTAACTTAATAAAACTTTGAACTTTGAATTTATCACTAAAACGTCGTAGATATGGATGACATAGGAATGGCCAGAAGGTTGTGGCTTGAAAACTATCCCTTGGGATTATTCCCAGAGTTTAAAGTCTTTGGGAAATTTCAGATAATAGCATCGGAATCAGATTTAAATCACGTAAGATCCACCCAAGTATTTGGCCTTACCGTGTGATGGTATCAGCTGCTCACTCCAGAAGCTCGTGGTCTCCTGCAGACGAGACTGCACTGTGGCTTCCTCGCCTTTGAGAATGGAAATCTACACTGAAAAGCGAATTTTATATGCTGGGACTGACCCAAGCCCTCAGTGTGGTTCTCAGACTGCAGCATCAGCATCACCCCAGACTTCTGGGCTCTAGAGTTCATGGAATGAGGGCGTGAGGAGGTGGGGCCCACAGTCTGGTTTTTAACAAGGTATCCAGGTGATTCTCCCTGAAGTTCATGATCACTCAATCTGCACATTCAGAGACTGACATTTAATTTGGAAATTCAACTATCATATTAAAATTCTCTAAAAATGTGATAAGGATTAGGAACAAAAGGTGATTATGCCTGATATGAAAAGCATGGTAATACTCTTATAAAAATGTTAACATGCTTCTGTAGAAAAACACTTGAGTACGCAGATAGAGGCAAAGGAAGCTGTTGGAAGAGGGAAAGAGAGCAGGGAGAAATCAAATGAGAAGGGAGAAAGGGAAGGAGAGGATCCTAGGAAGAGAAGAGAAAGCAGGTGGAAAGGAGGGAATCAGAAGAGGGGGAAGATCCAGACGAAGGGTGTAGAGCTGATTGAGAGAAAGAACCAGGCTCACGGAGAGGGGGCAGCGGCAGAGAGGAAGAGGGGTGCGGACCTCAAACTGCCCCCAAATATTCTACCTTTAGTGGGGTTAACTCCATATTCCTCAGTCCCTTTACGTCTAACTATATGAGAGGGTTAGAAAGAGGACTGAACATTTTAATCTGAGGAAACCCACAATGTTTTTTACAATTCTTTGGAAAGAAAAAGACCCTACAGATAGAAGAGAGAGGCCTTGATGATAAGATGAGATGGTGAGGCTTATGCTGGATTTAATTTGAAAAGTAAAAGAAAAATAGTCCTACTTTTAACCACATCTGGGAAATGGGTTATATCAATTTCAAATTATGTATACTATATGGGGTATATCTATATGAGTAGTATGTATAAAATACATATTTAATAATCATATAACATCTACTAATATAACGTTGATATGTAAAATGATAGATTATCCATTGGTTGTGGGCTCAACTACACATATGCATTATTCATGCAATTGTACAATCAATTAACAAGTGATATTTTTATTAGTAATGGTATTATGAAGAGTGAAATCATTCTTGATTCTGTTTTATTTATAATTGCTGCTTAATTATAAATTTAACAATTTTTGGAAGATAGTCTGTTATTAAAACAGGTGTATATATAAATATATTTTCTAAGACACTTTTAACAATGCTAGCATGCTTTATGGTATTTTATTTTTACTGAGAACATGTTTGAATGTGAAGTAATGGTACCAATATTTTAGCAAGTTTACCAGAATTTTTGCAGTGAAATGTATTTCCATCTTTAAAAAAGCTAATCTGGGTGACTATACATCTATTCCAAAAATATAACCATTTCCATTTTTTGGAACTTATCTTTTGAAATTGCCCCCTAAACCTCCTACATATTATATTAAATGCCAAATAGGAAAAACATTTCTCACTTTAAGATGGAAGCCCAAATAACTTTTAGAATTGGTTCTGCTTAATAAAATGGAATATCAAACTAGAATGAAACTTTAAAAAATTTTATTTTATTTAAATTTAAGTGTGATTCATAAGGGACAATATTTATTTTTTTCTTCCTGGATAGTCACTATACTGCTTTTTACAAGGAATGATAAGAAAGATATTTTGAAATTAGTATGAACAATCATTTCAAGGTAAGACCAAGCATAAAATCTGAACGCTTAATTTCTCATATTAATTGTTAAAAGCTGCCTTAGACTGCATTGTGAATCTTTTTCTGTATGAATTCACACAGGATAATATATGTTTGTGATTCTATTTTTTCAAATCTTAGCATTAGGGTATCTAACTGACCCAGACCATACAAAATAAAAAGGTTTGTTCTTAAACTAGAAAAAAAAAAAAAGGCATTCACTGTGCTTATACAGCCAAAGATGAGGCGGAAGTGTAGGGCTGAAGCTGTTTAGGCAAAATTCCTGGGAGGTTCTGGCTGCCTGGTTTTCTCTTCAGACCTTTGACATATATCATCATATTCCCACAGGCTCAGCCTGGGCCTTATTAGCCTCATTAACATAAGCAATATTGTGTAGTCAGAGATTAAATTGCCCAAAGGAGCAATCCAATTATTCAACTGAAGGCATTTGACTTCACCAAATGAGAAAGCGGGCTACAATACCAATCATAAGGCACATTTGAGATCTGTCAAATAAACGTATTAACAACATTATCCAATAGAGAATTTAATTTCTCGGGAAAAACTTGCCTGTAAATCCTGGGACACACTTGCAGAAGAAATATCCACTTAAATATTGGATGCCGGTTGATTCATTTTTGCAGGGCACAGATTTGCAATCTTCAGTTTTGATTTCACAGATGTTTCTTTCATGTCTTTGCAGATAGCTACAGTTACAATTGTGCAAATCAGCTGGGCAGAGGGCATGCACTGATGTACTCCGGTTTCCTAAGCAATATTCTACGGTGGCGATATGGAATGTGCCAATGTACCCGAGAGAACAGCTGCATCTGAAACACACAAAAAGCAAAAAGCCAATTGTCCGTGTACTTTACTTTGATATATTTATATACTTAAGTCACAAAGTATTTAAATACACATGAAGAACTATTTAATGAAGGTAGTTGTGAGTGCTTTTAAAAAATATTCCTCAATGAAGTGTCCATTCTTGGCAAAACTTAATTTTGCTCATTCTGGGAGGTAGGAGAAAAGCCTGAGCTCAGGAGTTAGAGACTGGCCTGAGTAAGAGTGAGACCCTGTCTCTAACACAGCCAGGCATTGTGGCAGGCACCTGTAGTCCCAGCTACTCTGGAGACTGAGGCAAGAGGATCACTTGAGCCTAAGAGTTTGAGGTTGCTGTGAGCTATGACTCCACAGCACTCTACCAGGGGTGACAAAGTGAAACTCTGTCTTAAAAAACAAACCAAAAAAAAAACCCCACAACAAGAACCCTCAGTTTTGCTTATTGTGTAGAATGACAAGTGAAAATAATTTTGGTGCCAAATAGAGCTGGACTCAAATACGTGTTCTGCTACTTAATTGCTGTGTCAGCTTGGATCACATCGTGAATTCTGCCTAAGTTAAATGACAGGGTTTGTATATGTGTATACATATATTACCTACATAATAGACTGTTCGAACTCAATTTGTCACTCAATGAAACTGACCCAAAATGTAGCTGATCGACAATGCCAGGTTCTTTTTAGATTACTTTTGAGAAGCTATAGATTTTAAATTTTTAAATATGTACATACTTGAACACAATAATATAATTCATGAATTCATTATTTTAATTTTGTTACTATGGATTTTAATAAATTTTCAAATGTTAGTGAGACTTTCCTTTAATAATGTACATACAAAATTAATTCCCACACTAATTTCAATTTATTTAATGGATTCGTCTAGTAATTTTTCACATAGTTTCCTGTAATTGAACATAATAATGAAAGAGAGTCCTTATATTTATAAATGTATTTGAAACTTTTTCAGGCTTACTAGGGAGGGCCAGATTAGCTACCAACAAAGTAAAAATATTTTTATGGAATTAGAGAGACATGAATTTTTAACTTTTATCTTCATTTCATCATCTCAGTATCTTTTATTTATTAAATCATTACAAATTGAACAAATATTCTTGGATCTTCTCTATATCTAGGCATTAGCTTAACTGATGTAAATTATGAGATGTCATTCTAAAATAAGTATACATTATGCCATGAACCATTATGTGTTTCTTTTAGTATTATATATGTATGCATAAATTGAAAACAAAAGCCTGAATCTTTCTTGTGTAAATAAAAACATCAATTTAAATCATAGTGATAATGTTTGGTTCAACGTAAAGTACTGTGCTTTTCAAGTATTCTTTACCAAATTCTGTTAAATGCCAAAGGACACTTAATAGAATCGTGTAAACAGGTCCATGAGTGGAAAGAGCAATGTCAAATCACTTGGCTTGGTATTATTAATAAAGATTAACCTGCTGAACCTAAATCATTACACTCATCACTATGTATGATACTAAGTGTGTGCAGCCTGTAAAAATGTTAAAAGTCAATTAGTTCAAGCCTTTCTTCTTGTAGTTGTGAAAAACTTAGCCATTTAATGCAATTTGCTAAGGATCACTGAAATTGTTAATAGTGGTAAGGATGGTGGATGCTTTGATGTGTTTAAAGCACTGGCATTGGAGAAAGAATCCCAGGCTTAATTCTTCTCTAATTTATTTGGTAAATAAGTCTCTGTGTGCCCTGCTTTCTTCCTTTATAAAATTCTCAGTTTTACATCTATTTTACAGAAGCAGATTAAATGTAATTTTTACTGGGAAAGTTAACCTCCTCTATCAGACACCCTGCCAAGAAAGTTACCTGAAATAAAATTATCAAATACTGTTAATTCCCTTCAACACTTCTCCCCTCCTCCACACTCCCCAAAATACCTAAAAATTTCAAAACAACTGTTACATGGCATCAAAGTTTGCCTGTGCCACGGATGTTTAACTATATTTTGTGTAGATTTATTATTAATTGTATTCTTTCACTTTCAAAAGTGTTTTGGTTGGGGTGGTAAGTTACATGGTACCCTATATATAAGGCCAAGATTATTAGGTAGTTGTGGACCTCAACTATACCAGTTTTAGTCATAATTCCATTTGATATTCCATTAGAATGAAAAGGAAAAATGAACAAACCAAAAAATAAACCTCTGTGAACTAAAGGAAAATCTTAAGCACCCCAGCCAACTGGATGGAGCCTTGGCCAAGGGGACCCAGAAATATTCTAAAGCTGCCTGTCTGACCATGAGAAGGGGATCAGACATGACACACCATAGCCCCTTCCCTACTTAGAGATATCCTATGTTACAATTTAAGAGGCCTAAGGTTATGCAGGATAAAGCTTAAACCACACCTGCAGGTCTTCAATTTCCTTAAGAGATCACTTGATTCTTAGAATGCATCCAGGGGCTAGCCTATGATTAACAGACATCCTTATCTTAAAACATTTAGACAAAGCTTAGATATGTTTTGGGTATGTGTGCATACACGTATTATGTGTTTATTCCAGTGTGGTTCCAGACTGCCTTGTAAATAAGGGAGCACTCACAAATTAATTAAGCAAATCCCTATTTTTCTAGTTCATGTGAATTTAGTAATCTTTGATAGATAAGCTAGGTTACTATAATAAGAAGAAAAAAGGAATAATTGATAAATTAAGAATAAAAATATTTTCAAATTGTCAGCATGATTTTTTTCTCCTGAGTTTCATTGGACATTTTTATGTTCTTAATGTGTCAGGACTTTACACAAAGTTTATAAAACTGTAAAACCAATTAAAAAAACCCTCCCTGATCGGTGTTTGTATAATCTTTGATAAGTAAGATAAATTTAATGTTCTCAAATCTTCTGATTTATCAACAAAAGCATGACTTAAAGTTTCCTAAGTAGGTAAAAATGTAGACATGCATAAACAAACAAACCAAAAATAAAAAGTGCCAGTGAATTAGGATGAGGAAAACACAAAGTAAACAGGAGCACAGAACCAGAAACCTGATGGTCTAAGGTTTATAAAGATATTTTGATTTTGGTGTTTTAATCCTAGTTGTAGATATCGTTTCATCCACTGATTTCAATGTCTGCGGAAAGGTACACATAGAATGTGTTTCTGATTCTCTTTTCCGTCATCCAATATTAACAGTACTGTTAGGAATTCAAAAGCCATCCTAGAAATTACACTTTGAGGAGCTTAAACTGGAAGCTTTAGTTTTCCTTTTGGTCTTGCCCACACTTGATGCATCTACTCTTTACAAGCTATGGGGCTATGTGCATGTTATGGCTGGCAGAGCAAAGATTTGCCTAGGGAGGACAATCCCTAAACTATTAATTTCTGTATAGTAGTTTGAAATAAACAACATTAAGATCTAAAGAGAATCTCAGAATAATCTTCCTCTTTGGAAGTATTTACATATACTCAAGTTTACACGCATTTTTGTTACCTGTTTATCCCTTGATGGGCACTTAGGTTGATTCCATATCTCTGCAATTGTGAATTGTGTGGTGATAAACATTTGGGTACAAGTGTTATTTTCCTTTGGGTAAATGCACAGAAATGGGATTGCTTGGTCAAATAGGTCTACTTTTTGTTCTTTGAAGCATCTCTATACTGTTTTCCTTAGAGGTTATGCTAATTTACTTTGCCACCAACAGTGAACAAGCATTTCCTTTTTCATAACATCTAAGCCAACATCTATTGTTATTTTGACTTTTTAATAATGGTCATTTTGACAAAGGTAGGGTGGTATTCCTTTGTGACTTTACTAACCAAGACAGCATGATGTAAGATCAGCCACATAGATCAATGGAACAGAACAGACAACCACCAAATAAAACTATAAAGCCACAACAACTGATTTTCAACAAAGCAGACAAAAACATACACTGAGGAAAAGACACCCTATTTAATAAACAATGCTGGGAAAACTGGGTAGCCCCATACAGAGGAATGGGATTAGATCCCTATATTTTACCATAGACAAAAATTAACTCAAATGGATTAAACTTAAAATGTATGATCTGGAACCATAAATGTTCTAGAAGAAAACTAAGAAAAACTCTTGGACATTGGCCTAAGCAGAGAATTTATGACTAAGACCACAAAAGCAAATAGAGAAACAATAAAAATAGGACTTAATTAAACTAAAAAGTCTCCATACAGGAAGGAAAAAATTCTTACAAAAGTAAATAGGCACCTACAGAATGGGAGAAAATATTTACAAAATATATTTTCGACAAAGGGCTAATATCCAGAATTCACAAAGAACTCAAACAAATCAACAGCAAAGAAAAGAAATAACCCCTACAAGGTATAGGCAAAGCACACAAACATGTTTTTGTTTTTTTTTTTTAAAGAAAATACACAAATGGCTAAAAACATAGGAAAAATGTTCAACATTACTACACAGCAGGGAACTATAAATTAATATTTAATTCTGCAACACCTCCTAAAGTAAATACACTCTAATCACACCAATACTTTCTATCTATAATACAAATACATTTTTGGTTTTTTTGTAGTACCCTGTTTACTTTATATAAGTGAATTCATAGACATAACTTACCTACACAAATATTAAAAGTCAATCAAGATAATGCCCAAACTCTAATACAAAAAAATCAAAGAGCTCTAATCTGTAATTGAATACATTTCTTTATAAAAATACTATGAAATAACTAAACTGGAAGATATATTAAAGTGGCTAGGAATTTGCACCTATGTGCAGAATTACCATTTACCAGGCCGTAAATAATGACTGTTGATAGTAGTTTGATATTAGAAATTCAAGTAGGATGATGTGATATTTTAATATAGTTAAAAACTGTAATTACACATCTCTGAATAAAAATAATATGTATTTGATTAAATAAAAGTTTCATTCCTAGAATATCTAGGGATTTTATAAAAGTACTTCATGCCAGTATGTAAAATGAAGTCCAGATCTAGGTTTAGATATTTATAAATAGGTTTTATTGTCTACATTAATGTATGCAGAGACTTTTACAAATTCTGTAAACCATGAACCACTTTCGTTTTTTGTGTGGAGCTGTTCTGAACATTGAAAGATTTATAACACTCATTATTCATCACCCACCTGCTAAATGCAGGCTGTTCCAGGCAATTATTCTGAATGTTGTAAATGACCCCATAAATTGCCAAGATGCCCTACAAGGCAAGACCATCTTTTTGAAAATCACTGAACTAAAATAAATTTCTTTAGTTTACAAAAGCCCTGACCACTTTTCATTCAACCATGTAGTACTAGCTCAAGTATTTTGTCACTGTAATTAATAAATTTAAGTAACTGCTCTAATATACATGTGCACAAGGATACCCAATGCTAAGATAAATAGCTATTAAATTGAAAGCTATTCAATGACAAGTACATTAATTCTTATAAAATATCATGAAGATTATAGTGGTCTAAGTATATCGTTGATAACTTGAAAATATTCTATAGGTCTAAAGAAATTTTTACTTTGAGAAAATAAATCAGACTAAGAGACTTCATGAATGTAGTACTAATATATTATTAAATTAAGGAATGTTAAATTGTACTTAATTTGAAATAGTGAAAAATATTATGAAAAAAAGCAGAAACCTATTAGGTGAAAATCTGTAAGTCAAAAATATGGTCTAATTTTTTACTATTGTAATTATTAGACTTTCTTCATCAATCAGATTTTTAATGGAATTTTTTTTCTGCAGATAGAATGAACTAAATCTTAATACTCTACTTAGAACCCTAAGTCCTAAAGTTATGATTTATATGGCTTGTAAATAAGGGATTCTCCATTAATATAGTTTCATTTTAAAATTGAATAAGCTATGCTCAAGAGAAAGGTCACCTTTTTAAATATTCTGTATAAAAGGCTTCATGAAATTTGAAGTTTAAGAGACAATTTGAAAAGTGATGCAGAAAGATTACTTGTTAAAAAAAACTATTTAAATATTATGAATGAAAACAAAAATCTGGCCCAGAGAGTATAAATCTGGCCCAGATAACATGTATAAAAGATTTTATTGTTGAGAGATGAAATTAGATCATGACCAGTCATAGAATCTAAAGCTATAATATAGGCAAAGCTTGAGTTTAAATTCATAACATATGTGTTGGAAAAACTACATTAGAGATATTTGTGTATACATAATCTAAGTTTTCAACTCATACCATAGTTGAAACTTAATAATACAAACACGCTTCATTGAGGACATTTATGGTAAATAATTTTGGTATACACATAGATAATACAATGATATCTAATTAGGATTGTTAAAATGAATTATTTCCCTATAATTGTACTATTAAAAGACTACCATTTTTAAATAAGTTTAAGGAAGTAAGGCTATTTGGTTTTCCATGGCATAATAAAAAGGAGGAAAAAAAATCAGTGCATGTAAATGTGTTAGAAATTAGAGGAAACAAAATTCAATGGTATCGAGTCAGACAAAAAATGAAAGTATACATTATATATATAAATATACACATAAACACACACGTACACACAAAAGCCACTTATATATGTGCTTCAGTTCTTTTTTCTTTTAAGGTAAAATGTAAGCACATGAAACTCTTGCTTGAAGGCCGAAAAGTGAGTATGATAGAGCCAAAATAAACAGTAAATAAATAAATACAAAATAAGCAGCAGGGCTTGTTAATAAAAGTCATTCTCATCATGACAGAAATTACAAGAGCTAAGAATAAATAATTATTAGATTATCTTGTTCAGAAATAGCTTAAGGAAACTCTGAACAAAATATATCGTATTTTTGTTGCAAATTCACTTAAAGGTCGATTTACACAGCCTCCTGACTCCACGGAAATAGATTTTGAAATTATACCTGGTATTCTCACGGGCTTTTAGGTTTTACACTTTGAAATAGAATGCTTGCTTATAACTGAAAAATTGTGTTTGGGGTATATTTAGCATTATATAGAAAATATGTATCTTCTAAAATAGTCTATAAAGGAAACAAGTTTAATTTAAAGCTTCCAAAAAGAAATCCAGAAGATACATCCCAACAGCTATAACCAAGCTACTCATATGTTCAGAAGTTGAAAATAATAGTTACTTTAGTGCTTTACAGAGATATTTGCTTTTTTAATGAATAGAACAACAATGTTGTGTATTTTGAAGAGAGTATATATGTTTATAGGTGTGGTACATGACCAGGGACAAGAATAAGATCTCCCTGTCACAACATTCTGTACAATTTCTTCCCATTAGAGGGTTTTCAATAAATTTGAATAAATGTATAAATGAATACATTTCATTTTGTTACAATATTTCTGGTGGTAAATAGGGATTGGTAACACAAGTTTCAGAAAGAGATTGAAGAATACATTCTGAGCCTGGTGTTAAAAAATTATGACCCTATACTTACCAAAAGTTACCACGAAGAACTGAGTGTCAATCTAGCTGGTGGAATTTTCTTTTTTCTTATTAAAGGTTTTCTAAATTCCTAGAAAATGTTTTCTGAACACTTGTAGGGCAAGAATGTGGTAATATGCAGACTTGTGTGAATTATTTCATTTACATTGAACACTTGAAGTTGCACTCATGTAATGTATATTTCAATAGAAAAAAATGTTTACAGATTATTTATCAATGATCTGTCTGCTAACATTACTATTATTCCCATCTTTCAGGAGAAAGAAACCCTCTGATGTTTTTACAATACTATCATCTTTTCTCTTTATGAGTTGTATTTTGGGAGTAAAAAATATATCTACCCCCAAAACATAAGGATATTTTTCTACATTTCTTTCACAACAATCACAATTTTACCTTTTATTTTGAAATGTCTAAATACATTTGGAGTCTGACTGTATATGTATATGAAGTGTAAGGTCGTAATCCAGTTTTCATTTATAGTCTCATAACGAACCATTTCCCTAATACCAGTTCCTAAAGAATTTTGTGATAAATTAATTCTAAGAGTTTTGCATATCTTTTGTCATTTTAATGTGTGATGTCATTGTATAATAATTTCTAGATGTTTTGACTGATATGGAGAACTGTTAAATTTATATAGAATACTTATATCTGCAAAATATGCTGGGCTCTATCGTTAGTATTAATTATGAGATAAAAGCAAGAACTCATAAAAGTGTTGCAAATTTTCATTGCAAAAATGCCAAGATTCTCTGGATATCCAAAAAAAAAAAAAATGAAAAGAATAAAAAAAGAAATTTTTATTCTAAAATTTTGTATCCATTTTTGTTAATCTTGAATGATTTTCTTATTTCCCTTGTAATTTCTTTAGGATCCATTGGTTAAAGTGGATTGTGCTAATGTCCACATAATTCTAAATTTTCCAGATCCACTTGTTCTTGTTTTCCAATCTCATTCCATTTTGATCAGAGACCATACTTTTTATTATTACAACCCTTTTTAGTATATTTTATAGCATAACAAATGGTCTATTCTGGAAAATGTGCCATGTACATTAAAGGTTTTTCTGCTATTGTTGGGTAATATGTTTTAAAGCTATCCACTGGCTCTGGATAATTTAGTGTTTTTCAATTTTCTACATCTTGGTTGATTTTTTTTTTCTACCATTGAAAGAGTAGTATTAGAATCTCTAACTATTATTGTTTAACTGGCTGTTTCCCCTCTCAATTCTTTTTACTCCCTGTATTTTGGGGCTCTGTTGGTAATTTTGTGTGTGTGTGTGTGTGTGTGTGTGTGTGTGTGTGTGTATACACACAGCAGAACCTCTGTGAGTTGCTCACCCAAGTGACTATAACAAACTGGTCATATACAGAGGTGGTTAGCATATGGAATTAAGGCCACTATACTTCTATGAGCCTGGTCTAGTATACAAGTCTGGTCTCTCAAAATGAGGTCAACCTAAGGAGGTGCTCAATGTAGGGAGGTGGTCAACTATGGAGATCCCACTGTATATAATATTGTTATATGTTGTGATAATTTAAACCTTTTAGTATTACAAAATGTCCTTCATTTTCTCTAGTAACTATTCTTTTTCTTTTGTAGTCTATTTTATAAGAGATTAATATGGATACTCCAGCTTTCTTATGGTTATAGTTTGAAGTAGATATCTTTTTTTTCACTTTTTTATTTGAAACCTATTTACATGTTTGAATCCAAAGTGTAACTTTTGTACACACTACACAGTTTACTATATCCAGTCTGAAAATCTCATGATTGGGTTTTTTATCCCATTCATTTTAGTATTGATGTCGTTGGATTTATGTCTACCCTTTTGCTTTTTGATTTCCACATGTCTCACGTGTTTTTTGTATGTCTATACATTCAATCCTACTTCCTTTTGCATTAAGTAAACATTAGTCTAAGAAACATTTTAATTCCTTTAAAGCTATTTTTACTGTATTGTGTGAGCTATTTTCTTATTAGTTGCTCTGGAACTCACCATGTACATCTAATCAAATTTATCACAGATTTATATTAACAAATTTAGTGTGAAATAGAAAGGCTATTCTGGCCCACATCACAAAATTTCAAAACTGCAGATGCTGGCGTGGATGTGGAGAGAAGGGAACACTTTTACACTGCTGGTGGGATGGCAAACTAATACAACCTTTTGGAAGGAAGTATGGAGAACCATCACAGAACTCAAGCTAGACCTCTCATTTGATCCTGCAATCCCATTACTGGGCATCTACATAGAAGGGGAAAAAATCCTTTTATCATAAGGACACTTGCACTAGACTGTTTATCGCAGCTCAATTTACAATTGCCAAAATGTGGACACAGCCTAAATGCCCACCAACCCAGGAATGGATTAACAAGCTGTGGTATATGTATACCATGGAATACTATTCAGCCCTTTAAAAAAAAAATGGAGACTTTACATCCTTTGTATTAACCTGGATGGAATTGGAACACATTATTCTTAGTAAAGCATCACAAGAATGGGGAAACATGAATCCTATGTACTCAATTTTTATATGAGGAAAATTAAGAACAATTAAGGACATGGTGGGGGGTGGGGGAAGGGGAGAGCAGAGAGAAAAAGAAGGAGGGAGTGGTGGGGGAAAGGAAGAGCCAGAGAGAGGGAAGGGGGGGCAGGGCTTGGTGTGTGCTGCATCTTTTGGGGGCAAGACACGATTGTAAGAGGGACTTTACCTAACAAATGCAATCAGTATAACCTGGTTTCTTACACCCTCAATGAATCCCCAACAATAAAAAAAATAAAAATAAAAAATAGAAAGGCTATTCCTCCATAATCTATTCCTTCTTCCCCTCTTTTTTGTGCTAGTATGATTCTTATATAATATAAATATATTATGTAACATATTACATATTAACTATATGTATGAATATAAATGGTATATGAATTCTAATCATTTTAAACAAAATGATTATTATAAACTATTATGAAATATTTCAGTTACGATTTATCACTTAGAACTTTTTGAGAGATAGGTGATATTATTTGCTCAAATGATGCATAAATACCTGGGTGTATTAATTCCATCTTTACAAATATCTTCGTATTGACAGGTCTTTTCTTGAGAGTCAGATATATTTTCAAGGTACATTTTTCCAGCCCATCCGAGAATGAACAGATGACAATATTCCCTACTGTCTTCTTCACTCAAACTGCTTTTATTTCCACAAATCTATAAAGAATAAGAAATAAAAATGTCATAAGTACCCATTACATATTACATTACAATTATTTCAAGGTTTGAATTTCATGTTTACCTTTAGGTATTAAAATCATGTATTTTTTAGTGAGAAAAAATAGTTTTGATTTATATCAAAGTCATTTTCAACAGTCACGTTGTTTATACTCAAATTGTGACATATATATATATATACATTTAAAAGCTGAATAAATATATATTATGCAAATGCCTTTAAACATATAATTTTTTCATTTCACTTTAATCAAAATTTTTGGACACTGTTTTAATGTTAACTGATATGATGGAAATAGCATTGTATTCAGAAATATATCCATGGAAAATCTGTTTCTAGTTTTACTGAACTAATTTTTTTCTCCTTGGCTTGCTTCTTTGAACTGATAGTAACATTTCACTGGATTCCTTTTAAAAGCCAGTTAAATAATATCTTTTACATACTTGTTTCATATTTACATGAAAGTTATGATAGTATGTTTTTATTTAAGTTATCATCTTAACAATTTTGGAAGTCAGCCACCTCTTTTCCTGCTTCCTAAATCCAAAGCAGTAATAGAACTCTATTCTTTTTAAAAAGTATCCCTCTGGATATATTCATATTTCTTTTTGGTTTTGGTTATAACCAGTGAATTATTTCCCATTTGTGGCAACAATGATCAGGAATTGGGTCTCATGGTCTGATCCTTTGGTATCTCTAAATAAATGAGTGGGTTATAGAGACCTAGTCCACGGAGAATCTATTTACTATTTGTAGCTTAAATAAAGTAAGAATATTAGGTCCACTAGGAAAGAGAACAACTCTTTGACATTCATAGATAAATTTTTACTAGATGCTATTTATACTTTCTTCAAGGCTAAAATCTTATAATTAATGTTACATGCTTTTTTCCATCTGTGTCTGTATGCCTGTGTGTTTCTAATTGGGAAAGACCTTAATTTCCATCTGTTTGATAATGAATTGGTATCCTGCATTCAGAGTGTATTAGTTGTAAAGTTTCATTAATTCCAGAAACACTGTTATAACTGGCTTACAAAGTTAAACAAACACATATAAAAAGCAACAAATGTTAGCATTTTGACGCTGCTTTATTATTCTCTCTGTGCCTGTACATATATACACAAATAGATCATTAGCATCCTGAAATTTGAGATTCCACAGAACATATAATACAAAGATATTTACTTTTAGTAATTGAGAAAAATCATAAGGAAGTTAATTTTGCTGTAACACTATATTTTCTAACCTATAAGTCTTTTTTTTTTTTTTTTTTTTGAGACAGAGCCTCAAGCTATCCCCCTGGGCAGAGTGCCATGGCATCACAGCTCATAGCAACCTCCAACTCCTGGACTCAAGCGAGTCTCCTGCCTCCGCCTCCCAAGTAGCTGGGACCACAGGCGCCCGCCACAACGCCCGGCCATTTTTTGGTTGCAGCCATCATTGTTGTTTGA
>CAUYQV010098709.1:0-10349 GCA_963574575.1 Galagoides demidoff | reverse complement strand
GAGCCTCAAGCTATTCCCCTGGGTAGAGTGCCATGGCATCACAGCTCATAGCAACCTCCAACTCCTGGGCTCAAGCGAGTCTCCTGCCTCTGCCTCCCAAGTAGCTGGGATCACAGGCGCCCGCCACAACGCCCGGCCATTTTATTTTTTTTTTTTTGGTTGCAGCCATCATTGTTGTTTGGCGGGCCCGGGCTGGGGATTTGAACCCACCACCTTAGGTGTACGTGGCTGGTGCCTTAGCCGATTGAGCCACAGGTGCCGAGCCAAAAGTCCACACTCTTAAACATTATAGCAAATTGTGCATCAGAATCTTGAAAAGGCAGATTTTTAGATGCCACCTCACAGGAGTTGGCTGGGTAGGCCTAAGATAGAGCCCAGAAAGAAATAGATGTAGTTATTACTGTGTCTGGGTGATTCTGATGCAACCCTGCACCTTGGAGGCCCTGTTACCTTGCCTCCTGCTGTTCTGTCCCCACATCTGAGAGGCTCCAGTGAGCCTTTCTTACAAGGCCCAGTGGGGTGCTATCTAGGAGGCCAGTGATCGTGCTGGGCCACAAGACCAGGTCACCCTTTCTGGAAGACAATAGAGTAAAAGGAAGGAGTCCCAGACAGAGAGAGGAAGTGGGTCCAGGTGCCGACTCTGTCCACAACTGCTCACAGCCCTGGGCCAGAGCTGTCTGCAAGCAACAGTAATAGCTATCACTGATCATAATGTCTCAGATGGGGCAGGGTCAGGTAGGCAGCCAGAAACCACAGGGCTAGCTTATTACAAAGTGGCGTATACTATCTGTCAGGCACCATGCTGGGCTGGGGGGAAAGAAAGCAGAGAAAGACCCGGCCCCTGTGCTAAGATAGAGCTCACAGTCTGGTGAGGGAGCCTGACACAGAAAATGGTAAGTACCAATTTGGGTTATTATACTCAGATTGTGCCCTTGAGCTCATAATACCCGGAACAAGGGAAGCTGCCAGCCTGTAGGGAAATTGTCAAGCAGACTTTTCCTGGAGCCCCAGTATCCTTGGGGGATATAAAATGAAGAACAACCATTCATTCTTTCATGAACTCTTTGCTGAGTGCTTGTTATATGCCAGGCTCTCTTCTGTGTACAGGTTTGTAAAAATGGAGAAAGTGTGCATTTGTAAAGCCTGTATTCTGGTAGGAGACAGGCTGTAGGTAAACAAACAGCATATAGGACATAGTGCCAGGAGTGATTGCTCAGAGGGAAAACATTAACAGGGAAAGGCACAAGGGGATGGGGATGGGAGTGGTGGGGGAGCGGTTGGGAGCACGTAATGCTTACGCCAAGCCCGACTCCAGCACACTCCATAGGAGACACCTGCGGTGACAGAGCCAGCTAGTCGCCCTGATCCCTCCCTCCACTTGAGTCACAGCCTTTACCTCTTTGCCTTAATTCTGCTTCTCCAGCAGCTGCCATTCCGTCTGGCTTATGCCAGCTACAAGGCCACAGGATTGCCTGAGTCATTAAGAAGGCCACTCAAAATGTGTTTGAGACAGAGTCTCAATCATCAGCTCCCAGGGCCCATCCTTCAGCCCTGAGGCATCCGAAAATGGGCTGCAGCTTCTTCTCAGAAGTATACATCAGTGGTCCAAGGGCAGGCTTCTCCAACAGAGGTGTGCATCTGAAAGAGAACGACAGGCTGCTTTAAATTAAATTGTACATTCCCGGGCCCCACAGATAAAAATTCTGATTCAGTCCAGCTGGCTGCATTCCAGGAATCCACATGTTTTCAACTAGCAACCAGATAGAAGATTGTAATGCGTGTAGCCCACAGCCTAGTCTTTGAGTCATTGTGCTAGTAGATAAGCCTTAGTGAACCACAGCCTCTACTCCTAGAATTTTGGCGTGGCCTCCCCACATCCCACTCCCACATTTTTGAGCTAATGTTGAATGGAGTCTGCTGCCTCAGTGACCATTAAGAGGACGTTTTTGACCTTCAGCTCCCCTAAGGGACACACGCTCCTGATTGCACTCACGAAGTGGATGGCGATTATCCTCTTTATTACCCATCTTTCTTCAACAAACCTGGTGAGCGTCCTGCCGCTTTCCTGTCTGGTGCAGGGGCCGCGAGTACCAAGTGAGAACGGTGTGTGATGTATCCTGGGCGCAGATGTGGCTTTGCAGCGCTGGTCCCCAGGTCCCTTCCCAATCATCGCCCAATCTTTTCACTTCTTGCCAGGTGTCCTTCCCATGCTTATTACAGGAGGAAGAAATGGTGTGGGGTGTGCTAATTAATTGGGCTTCTCGTCCAGGGTGGGAAGAATGTCAGTATTGGTGCTTTCACATTCTCCCGGTCCCGTCCAAGGTGATGCCGGCAGGGGAGGGGAAGATGACAAGGAATAAAGGAAATCACATCTCTCGAGTGCCTTTCTCATAGCAGGCAGCATGTGGGCAATAGGCAAAAATCACTTCCAGTCTTGAGGATGACCCTTTAAGGTAGATAAATTCACATTTTTCCCAATAAGAAAAGCAAAAGTCAGGGAGAGTGAGGAACTCAGCCCTCATCCTGCTATTAGCAAGGACTTTGAGAAGAGCAGGATTGATGCTCGGGTCTGTCCAACCTGAAGCCCAGGATCTTGGGTTCCCTGCTCCTGGGTGTTCCTCACTTTCCTGGAATCCCTAAGCCCCCAAACCAAAACACTTTTACTCAGGTCTGCTGTTTTGCTACCACCTGCCGCAAGCCAGGACGGACGGCTCTGGTTCCTAAGGACCCGCTGGCCTGAGCTTTCTTTAGTAATGGCGTCTTCTCCTTTGGGTTTGGTTTTCCTCTCTCTTCCTGTCTGGGTGAGTGACTATTAAGAGCTGGGTTTGATTATTTAGAAAGCCTCACGCAGGGACTCAGTGGGTTGTAATTGGTAAAATGCCTGAACCAAATACCACACTCTCTGCCGGTGGCTGATTAAAGCATTATTACCATGTTAAAAATAGTCTTTCAGAATTCAGGGTTATTTTTTTTACCATTTAAAAAATTACTATTTTGATTCTGTTTGGGGAGGGTTTTTCATCTTGGGACTCTCTGAAGTTTCTACTGGAGAATGTGGTGGGGGAATAAGGTGGGGAGAATATTCACAGGTGTCCTGTAACATTTCTGAACCTGAGCATCTGCCAATTATTTATTGATGTGTATAAAAGCACATGATGTTGGCTTGGTGCCTGTAGCACAGCAGTTACGGTGTCGGCCACATACACCAAGGCTGGTGGGTTTGAAACCAGCCAGGGCCAGCTAACCAAAAATAGAACAATGGCAACTGAAAGAAAAAAACAGCTGGCATTGTGGTGGGTGCCTGTAGTCCCAGCTACTTGGGAGGCTGAGGCAAGAGAATCACTTAAGCCCAAGCCTCGTAGCTGTGAGCTGTGATGTCACAGCATTCTACAGAGGGCAGTATAGTGAGACTCTGTCTCAAAAAAAAAAAAAAAGTGCACAATGTTGTATCAGCTCCACCCCCCAGGTTTTGGCTATACGAGGTCTCCATTCTCCATCCCATATTCTGTCTTCTCATCCCCCAGATGATGTCCTGGACAGCATTAGGAAAAGTGGAGTCTCCCTTCCTGATTTGGAAGGCAGCTGTGCTCACCAGTACACCACCAACGCTTCCTGATTTGGGAGAAATCCTTTTTGAAAGAGGCTAGGGGAAGAAAGCAGCATAACATTAGAAGGCCCTTAATTTTTTTCATTTAACTTGGTCTAAAGATCAGAGATTCTGAGCAGCCCCCGAGCGACGTTGTTAGTGCTGTAATAAGATGAGCACAACTTTCATCTGAGGATCGGAAATGGCTTAACAGGCTCTAATTAAGCCTTCGAGGTTTGACATCCCTCGTTAAGGATGCGGATCTCAGCTCTTTCTATTGGCTAATGGTGTAGCACAATGGGGAGGCCTCAGTTTTCTCTCTGTGAGCCAGGAAGATGGTAACCCCTCAACAGTTCGTCTGGCTGAAACCAAGGGCTGCAGAAACTAGATTCTCGTGGCACACCCTGGTGCTGCCTATGATTACACAGAGCGCTGGCTCTACTGACATAATCATAATAGCTAACATTTACTGTCGCCTACGTGATGTACTATGCTGAGTGGTGTATGTATGCATTTAAAATTTCTCAGCCTTGCATCAACCCTGCATGAAAGCTATTCTCTCGCCTTGTAGGTGAGGGAGCTGAGACACAGAGATAAAGTGTTGAATCTGTATTCACACAGCCTCTACGTGCCAGACTTCAGAGCTGAGCTGGATCTAGCTGGCTTCAACGTCCACGGTCTTTCCATGAGGCAAAGTTGCCACAGAGCACTTTGGAGGAGACCTTCAGGCCTCTCAGTGACTCCTCCAACTCAATTCAAGAATATTCTCGTGCCCCTGAGAGAGACGGCCACCCAGACTCTCCCCCAGCATGTCCTGGGCTAGAGAATTCATTGCCTCTCAAACGACACATTCTCCGTTCTGCCAGGCAGTGGGTCACAATCTGCCTTCTAATTCTGCCCCAGAAAGCAACTCAGAATAGTCTGCTTCCTCTTTCTTACTAGCTCTTCAAATATTTAAAAACAGTTTGATTTCATTTCATTCATTCATTCATTCATTCTTTCATTCCGGAATTTAGCATAACATTTTTGAGCACCTTCCCTGTGTCAAGAGGTGGGAATGACAGATAAATGAGTCACAGTCACTTCAAGAGCTCACGAAGGCAAAATTTGCAGCCAGATAGGACTGTGCGGTACGGAGCTATCACGTCTCTTTATTCTTTCTTCCCCAACGAGGGACCCACAGCCATTGCTAACATGCTCATACCCTCTAAATCTGCCACCATTAATGCTTTTTGGTTTCTGTTACAACACACGGCCCAATTGGACACCACAACAGCCCAGAGCTGAGAACACCCTGGGAACATCAGTCTCGTCCAACTGAACACTAACTTTCTATTTGCTACATTCACTTGTTTACAGGAATTTGTTTTTCAAATGTTTTATTCATTCTGTTCTCTGGGCTCTGGGATCAATTAATTATTCCACTTGCCTTCTTCCCCAACAGATACACAGGGTTCTTTTCACATGAACTTTTCATAGAAACTAGATGTGAGCCATGCCTTCCTTGGACCACTGATTTATTTCACTCTGTTCCTATGGAGATGGAGAAACTGGCAGGGCCAGCCAGGAAGGGGCCAGTACAAAGCCTTGTGAGTAAGCTGATAACCGTATTTTGTTTTCCAAAATGGATATATAACCTCAGCTTTCAAGGAGCTGGTTCTTTGGAATGATTTTAATGTAGTTCTGACTAGAGGCAAAGAGGATGGATGAGATGGCTCTTCCAAGTCACGTTTGTACATCAAGAACTCAGGGATGCAGCGTCTTCTAGAAGGCTCATAGAATCCATCTCCCACCTTCCGAAGTTCCAGCAAGGTCTCCACCCGTTGCTGGGAGGTCAGGCTGCCTTCCCTTAATCTCCTCCCCGGCCACCTTTCATGACAGAAGCCCACTCAGAGGCAGCTCTGCCTCCCTTACAGCGGGGGTCAGGACGGCAGCAGCTGGACTTGCTTTGCTCATACCCCTGAGCGGGGGGTGGGGGGAAGGCAGCTGTGTTTCTTACCATGGCCCTCTGCAGCCAGGAACCCCAGGAAATTATTTCTGTAGCTCTGATGGCAATTTGAGCACACCTGCCAGTGAAATCCCCTCCTATCCTCACCTCCAAACCCCTTCCCTCATTTCAAGAGCAAACATTGTACATAGAATAACAAAACCATAAAAAATGCTCTGCCTGTCCCATGAGCTTCAGCACTGGCATTGCCTTCACATGGGGTCAAGGAATAGGGAGGAGGATGTCGTGCTCTTTGTGGAGAGGTCCTGCTGGCATCTCTGCCCTTGCCCCCAGCTGCCATGATGGCCCAGTCCTTTCTGCACTAAGCGGAAGAGCCAGTAAGGCTCAGACAGGTTGCCAGTGGGGGAGGGGCTCAGAGCATGTCGTGATTGCTACCGTGTAATACATTTTCAATTTGAGGAAGGCGTTTACCATAAATATGCAGATCCTTTGAAGCTGTTTCTGCCGGGACCTGGCTCAGAGCACTGGAGGAAGGGGGGGGTGGTTGATTGCTGGGAATCAGCAGTCACAGTGCCAGCACCTCTGCTGGGGGACAGGCCTCAGTGGGCCAGCCAGGGAGGCTGTCTGGCTGGTGATTCCCCCAGAGCCAGCTGGAGCGACTTTGCTTTTGATGAAGATAGTCAGAGGCTGCAGATCCGGGTGGAAGGGGCGGAGGAGGAGGCGGGTGGTTTGGAGGCTGCTTTGAAGGTTACTGGGAAGTCACTGATTTCTTCCTTTTAATTAAGGAGCTGGGAGAGGAGGAATTGGCATGAGGTTTAAAATAGTTGACAACATCTTACAGAACATCCTAACTTCTTGAAGTTTGGAGGTCAGCTAGTACAACCTTTCTACCAGAGAAACACCTGTGAGAGCGTCATTCCTGGGCTTAAAACCCCTCGGTGGCTCCTGTTTGCTCTTAGGGTGACACATGCTGGGTGCTGCTGTCCTGTGAGCCTCCTCTCCTGCGCTAGGAGAGCGCAGACACCCCCCCTCCATGCAATACCAACTGGTGTGTTGGACACGCCAGGCTCTCTCCCCACCATGGGCACAGGTCTCTGTGCCTGTCCCGGTTTCTCACCTGGCTGTTCCTACTCTTGTCTCCAAAACTCAGCTCAGAAAGCCCTCTCAGGTGTCCGTCCCTCTATTTATGTGCTCTCCATGCCTGCCTCTCCTGTAGCCTTCTAGGATGGGGACTTCTTGAGTGTGGGGTCAGCGCTGGCTTAGAGACTGAACACAGGAATGAATGAGGGACTAGGGTATGTGGGGCCCATATTGCTGGGACCTGTGCAGAGGGCACTCGAGATGTGACTTCCAGGCTCTAAGGAGCTTATCACCAATGGGGACACCAGAGTCCTGGGGACCTGAGCATTTTGCCATGAGAGTTCTCTCGAGTGCCCCAACTTGTTCAACAGAGACTTCCTATGACAACCTGGCATTTCAAAACCCACTGGCAGTTGGGATTTGAAAATTCAAAATGGAAAGCCCCTCCAATTGCTGGCACTTTTCTCCCCACTGTCTGTCGCCTCTCTAAGAGCAGTACCTCTCTATTTCATTAAGAGACTCTTAAAGTACCTTGTCCTATAAGCAAATCAGCCTCGCCAAGGAGCACGGTCAAGGCGCAGATGAGCTGGCTCTGGAAGGGCTTTTGCTCCCTCCAGCCTCCCTGGCCCACGCAGGTTGGTTCATGCTCCCAGAGCATAGCAACTTCCTGCTTATAAGCTTTGATGGAAAATTCACTGACTGCAGAGGCTTATTCACACATCAGCCAGCAAACAAATTAGAGCTACTTAAATTTATGGACTGGGGGGCTGCTTTGGGGTGGAGGAGCAGGGTTTTAAAGTGCTGCTGCATTTGAAATGTATTTCTTGTAAGATGTGGGATCACATTTCTGCCTGATATCAGCCTGGGAGAAGCCTGCCCAGTCTCCAGTGACTCCAGCTCATGCCTGGAAGAGCTGGAAGAGGTGAGACTGCTCCTTTAGTCTCGAGAAGCTGCCCGTCAGCCAGCTTTGATGAGAGGTGGGGCAGGTCAGGGCCAGAGGTGTGAGGTTTGCAGGCAGGGCAAGCTGTGGGGACAGAAGGAAGATGGATCGGGGAGGTGAGCGGGAGCCATGTGCAGGGCGGACAGTGCGGGGCAGGGGAAAGAGTGTGTGAGGCTGAGCCGCCAGAAGCTCAGGCTGGAGTCCCAGCTCTTACAGTTTCTAGCATTCTGTTCCTGAATTTCTTCCTCAGTAAAGTAGGGAGGATGATCTTAATAATATCTGCTTTATGTGCATCATAAAATTATTGGGAGAACAAAATGAAACATTGTTTATAGCTGTGCTTTGAGGATTCTACTATACTGTGCAAATTTGAGTTCTGTCATCTCCCAGGGAGATGTCTGTCTATGTATCGCTCTGCCTTTGTGCGCAGTGCTCCTGGAGCCTCCCTTCTAGCTCAGGGCAGAGGGAAGGACAGAGCAGGAGCAAGAGACACTCAGGTCAAGCTGGCCAGTAGGCCCCTCCCAAGTTAAGAACGGCCTCCCTCCTACCTTTTTCCTTTCTCCCCCACCCTCAACCTCTGTCTCTTCTCTGCTCCCCCATTTGGCAGCCTTACCCATCCCACGTGTCAGTGGCTCTGGAGGGTGGGAAGTCCAGAGACCCAGAAGCTGCAGCTCCACTCCTAGGAGAGTCCACAGCACCTCAAAGGCCCACTTGGCACAGCGCTGCTCAGACAAGAGTGCCAACATCCCCAAAGCTAAAATGTCTCCATCTTCCCTGAGCCCAGTAAGGCCCAGACACATGCTGGCTGCCCCGGGGAGCCTGCTTCCAGCCAGGCATAAGGATAGGCCATCCTCAGCCCCATGCTGAGAACTCAGAGGTTGCCCCCTCCCCTGCCCTCCGGCGTTCTACTCACTCCAGTGTCCTGCGTTCCTGAAGGGCAGCGAGTGACCAGCTTCCATCTTCCCAGATGTATCATTAAAACCACTAATTCAGTTGGCATCTGCCATCAGAGCTCAAAGTTATGTCACTAGTACAACCGCTTTCCCAAGGTTCTTCTTTACCTGGTGAGTTTAACAAATGAAGCCAGGCATATGCCCTGACTGTGTTATGTTCCTTGGCAGTAATTTTCTTGTAAGATGAAAAATCTCCATCATGCCTGAGCTCTATGTTAAATCCTCTCCTTAGCAGCTAATTCCAAATACTGCCTCGCTTCCTGGAGGTGGGAGAGGGATATGCAGATGAGCCTTCCTATTTACGGACGCTGCCATGCACTCGCCATGTGTCAATTTGAGGAAGGCCAATTTGATCATCCCCCAAAATGTTCAGAAGAGAGTCTGTGAGATTTTGAACTATATAAGGAAAAAAGAGGAAGTGAGAGAAGGAAATGCTTAAACTCATGGAGTGCTTTTGTCCAAAAAGAAAAGTGACTCGATCTCATCTTCACAGCCCTGGGGTTGTCCTCCTAGTCAACCCACGAGCCCACGAGATCCTGGAGGGGATCATGGAGGGTGGCTGAGCACCACTCCCACCCTAGATAGCACTTTACTTGTCACTGGAGTCTCGGGGATCAGCCATCGTGACTGTCTCCTCTTTGGCTGGAGGAGCCGTAAGGCTAGATTGAATTCTGCTTCATGCCCCGGAGGTTTGGGTTTAGGCTTGGAAGTCTGCACACATCTTGGCAAAAGCCAAACATTCAAGCTCAGACAAGTCCAGTTGATCCTCATTATTTGTGGGTTCTGTATTTGCAAATTTGACTTCTTGCTAAAAATCTATTTGTAGCTTTAAGATCAATACTCACTGTGTTTTTGCAGGTGGGCATAGAACAGCAAAAACGTGAATCTCCCAACAGGCGTGCTCCCCACAGAGGTCAACCAAAGCCACATTCTGCCTTCATGTTCCAGCTCTCCTAGTGTCAACAAGTGGCCCCTTCACGGTCTATTTAGTGCCATATCTTTTTGCATTTTCATGCTTTTCCTTGGCAATTTTTCTGTTTAAAATGATCCCCAAGCATAGTCCTGAAGTAGCATCAAATGTTCCTAATGCCCAGAAAAGCTCTTATGTGCCTTACGGAGAAAGTACCTATGTTAGATAAGCTTCGTTCAGGCATGAGGTAGAGTGCCATTCTTCAGTATTTTTGGTTGTTTTTTTTTTTTTTGAGACAGAGCCTCAAGCTGTCCCCGTGGGTAGAGTACTCTGGCATCACAGCTCACAGCAACCTCCAACTCCTGGGCTCAAGCAAGTCTTCTGCCTCAGCCTCCCAAGTAGCTGGGACCACAGGCGCCCGCCACAACACTGGCTATTTTTTGGTTGCAGCCATCATTGTTGTTTGGCGGGCCCAGGCTGGATTCGAACCCGCCACCTTAGGTGTATGTGGCTGGCGCCTTAGCCACTTGAGCCACAGGCGCCGAGCCCGTTTTTCAGTATTAATGAATCCACAATACATGTTAAATAAGATGTCAGTGAGTAGAAACACACATAAAACAAAGTTACATATTGATTGGTTGATGAGAATGTTGTGACAGAGGCTTCCAGGAACCTAAACTTACATTTCCCCTAGGAGCAAAGTTCAGTGTTTTCCAATTGAGTCTTTGTGCTGGCTTTATAGAACAGAACTGCCATAAATAAGGAAAATCAATTGTCATGAGGTCCAGCCAGGAGAGAAGACGAGGAATGAGCAAACACAAGTTAGGTTTCCTACTAAGGCCTCTTCTCTCTGCATTCCTTTCCTCCCCTCCCCTCCCCTCCCCTCCCCTCCTCTCTCTCTTTTCCCTCTACTTCTGCTCTCTCACAGCGTC
>CAUYQV010098708.1:0-24288 GCA_963574575.1 Galagoides demidoff | reverse complement strand
TTTTTGTATGATGACAGACTTTCTAAAAAGAAACCAGGGGTTTTTTAAACATGATGTTATGAAAATCTCTATCTTATTAAAGCTTTCTGGGTTTGTTTGCTTTCTCTGAAATTAATTTTCCAGGATAGAAATTTTTTTTTTGGAGGTGGTGCCTAGTTATTGCTGTATGGCAATAAAAATTCTAGAACTAGAATATAAATGTTTTGGTTTTGTTTTTTTTCATTGAATCCTTATAGCAATCATTGGTAGTAGACACTTCTTAACCCTATTCTGGGTATAAATGACCTTGACCAAGGCCAAAACATTGGTAATTTGTGAAAGGAGGAATCAAAACCGTGTTTTATCTCCTAGGCTAGGTTGTTCTGCAAGGCCGTGATAGGGAGAGTGCATTTTTTTCCCCATTACTTCTTGATATTTTTCTTAGCTCTTTGATTACTAAAGAAAACTATGGTTGGGCGGCGCCTGTGGCTCAAAGGAGGTGGTGGGTTCAAAACCTGCAAAAAAGAAAAAAGAAGACTATCGTTAGCCAGAATGTGGTGCTTCGTTTTAGGGAAGGAGACCAGTGGTATTTAAATAAGGTCCTGGATCCACCTTTGAGTAAACTTATCTATGATATAGCTCTATCATCTATAGCTATATCTTTATCCTTGCGACCACTAAAATGGGTGGTTCTCCAACATTTTTGTACACTAGCCTGAAAAATTAATCCCCTTTCAGTTAAATATTTCAACTTTGGGGGAGTCCTGCTATCTATTTTGCTGCCCCAGAAGAGTTGAGAGTCCCGAACTGAATCTATTTACGTTTTGCAAAAAGGACTATTAATAATGCAAATCACACCTCACTACTACATCTTCAGAGAGGACTCAAGATACAAAAATGGAATTCTCTTCCTGATCGGAGAAATTAGGTTTCAAAGATGTTGACCTGTGAATCCATTTATATTCTGAGTCGTGGATAATCCTTTCAGCTATAGAGATCTTAATTATACGGTTACGGGGAATTATTTTAACCCCAAACTTTTCAGGTTTTTTGCTGCTACAAAATTACCATGGATGGATAAGAAATAAAAATGCTTTTGCATCCGGTTTGCACACTGACGCTGGGTTTACTGTCAACTCTTTCTGGCATCGGAACTTCTATTAGGTTATTAGATATGAAATGTCTGGCTTCCTTCAGCACAGAGCTTGACAGCTGATATCTCCGGCATTTCACTTTGACAGTTTTGATTTTATTTTTATTGCAAAAAAACTCCTTTCAGATGCACACTGGGGCTTATGATTCTCTTTTGACTCTTTCTTTAAGAGCAAGTTTTATGAAACCAGGGATAAGTCAAAACTCGTGGTATTTTTAAGCCTGAGTTCTGTAGTAGAACCGATGCCGTGTGGACAGCTGGAAATATCAGCCAAGTGTTTTGGCAGGATGTGGCTAATGAACACACAATACATCAATTGTTTGAGACGCTGCATTCTGTAATTTTTATCTTGAAGATGAGCCACATGGGTAATCTGAGACCAGGGTGGATAATGGTGAGGTGGGAGCCATAGGGGAGGCAAACCCACCTCAGCCCATGCGTGAGTCAGCAGCAAGGCTTGACATTACTAGTGCAACAATATCAGAGCATCACAAACAAATCAAGGTAAGAAGCTGGGTGGATGGGTTCTGCAGGGATTGAATGAGAGTCAGAAGAGAAATCGTCTAGAAGCTTGCCCTTTTTTGCCATTAAGACATAACGGTGAACCATTTCTACACCATATTATAACATGTAATGAAAAATGTATTCTTTTTAACAATCACAAGCTTTCAGCACAATGGTTGGAAACAGACGAAGTGCCCAAACAGCCCCAGATTGAATATTGATCAACAAAAGCTCAGAGAGTCTGTGTGGTGGTCCAGCGCTGGTCTTATCCACTACAGCTACATGAAACTTGGTCAGTCGGTTACAGAGGGTGTCTCCTGCAGCCAATGGACAGAATGATACTGCAGTGTCTCCTGCAGCCAACGGACAGAATGATACAGCGGGTATCTCCTGCAGCCAATGGACAGATTGATACAGCGGGTGTCTCCTGCAGCCAATGGACAGAATGATACTGCAGTGTCTCCTGTAGCCAATGGACAGAATGATACAGCGGGTGTCTCCTGCAGCCAATGGACAGAATGATACTGCAGTGTCTCCCCAGCCAATGGACAGAATGATACAGCGGGTGTCTCCTGCAGCCAATGGACAGAATGATACAGCGGTGTCTCCTGCAGCCAATGGACAGAATGATACAGCGGTGTCTCCCGCAGCCAATGGACAGAATGATACAGCGGGTGTCTCCTGCAGCCAATGGACAGAATGATACAGGTGTCTCCCCCAGCCAATGGACAGAATGATACAGCGGTGTCTCCTGCAACCAATGGACAGAATGATACTTGTGAGTAAGCAGCAGAGATTGTTCAATAAACACAAGCTAATCTTGTAGGACAAGGCTGGACCACATGCCTCCCAACACTGCTCAGATTACACACGCTGAACTTGGAAACTGTCATGCACCACATTCACCAGACCTTTCCCCAACTGACTCACACTTCTTCCAGGCTTAGGACTTATGATTACAAGGAAAAATATTCAATTCTCAACAAGCTGCAGCGAACACCTTGCACAGTTTCATCACGGCTCCCTCTCCAGGCTCCTCTGCTTTTGGTGTGAACAAGTTACCTTTAAGATGGCAAACTGTGTTGGTGGTCAGGGGCTCACGTTGATTAGTTGTACTGCTTCTTGTTGGAGATAGAATAAACTAAACTTTTGGTTCCAGATAGGACACTTCATATTTAGTGACCCAAACCTGCACTGTGAGTGTGGTCCTTCACTTTTGTAGCAGGGCACCATGTGAGTGGCGTCAATCGTCTGGGCTCCATACACCATCAAACTCATGCTCTCATCTCTGTATTTCGTCAACACAAATGGGATCCCAACTTCGGGCCCCTGTGTCCTGCTACTACCTTAAGAGAAGGTGTCTCCAGGTATCATCATGGAACTATCTAGAGAGCCAGTCTCGACGGTGTCCTGAGCTTGGGTCACTGCTGTTCACATTTCTAAATGTGTGCCTACCTTTTAGATTCACATTTAAAGAAATTGACCCATTGGTCAAAAATCAGTTCCCCCAATTGCTCTGCTTATTAACTCTGTGCTTTCAGAGACAGCCTCGAAAGTTTCCTCATCTTGTCTCTCTCTGTGGAAATCCTGTCAATTGACCTTGCAAAATTTCCACATTCTGTTAAATCAGTTTTAATCTCAGACACACTTCTCCGCAAACATTGGCATGTTTAACTGTTCTACACTGGTCTTTAAACCACTAGTATTGGGGTGTTTATCATTGTTTCTTGCTCACATCTGTTTGGTCTGAACCCTAAGATCTCCATCATTCTCCTGGGAAAATTTCTGCTTTTCCACAGGTCAGGATTGTGTCTGCCTTCACTTTTTGTTCTCTTTCCCATTATTTTTTATTCTTTTCCATTATTCTTATTGATGATGCAAAATGCATCTTTTAAAATGATGTATCTCATTAAGTATCTTGTATTTTTGTCAGAATAAAAATAGAGGAAGCGTCAAAGACAGAGATCTTTGGTGTGTCTGTTTCATGCCAGATCAGCTATGTCTAAATCTGGGCTGATCTAAACAGTGCACTGAATGGAACTGTCCAGTTGGGACTTAGGGGTGTATGTTAGGAGCGTGGCTGCTCACGGGCTGGTATCCTGGCCTCAGACGCTAAGGGGGTTTGATCTCTCTGGATCTCCCTTGGAGTTGAGTGCTAGTTATTAGACACAGAAAAGCACCTAGTCATGCTCTGTTCTCACATGGCCTGTTGAGTTCTGCTCTGAGCTTTGATATTTCTTATCTTTTGCTGGATTTCGGTTTGGTTTATTCTTCCTTTTCTAGTTTCTTGACAGATGACATTAGGTTGTCATTTGCGATCCTCTGTCTTTCTGATGTAGGCATTTAAGGCTACCAATTTTCCCCACAGGGCTACTTTTGCTGAGTCCCATAAGTTTTGATAATTTATATCTACTTTGTCATCCAGTTCAAGGAAACTTTTGATTTCTATCTTAATTTTATGAGTAACTCAAGAATTATTTAGTGGCAAGTTGTTTAATTTCCATGACTTTGTTTAGATAGGAGTGTCTCTTTTGGAAATGATTTCTAGTTTTATTCCACTGTGGTCTGAGAAGATACAGGGTATGATTTCAATTTTTTTTTATTATTTTGGGATATGATTTGGTCCTAAGATATGATCCATCTTGGAGAATGTCCCATGTGGTGGTGAGAAAAATGTATATTCAGTAATATTTGGGTAGACTGTTCTGTAATGTCTGTTACATTTGTTCTAGAGTCCCATTTAAGTCTAGTTTTTAGAAATGTATTTTCTGCTTTGATCATATGTTCAGTTCTGTCAGTGGGGTGTTGAAATCCCGGGCAATAACAAGGGTGACATTTATCTCTTTTGTTAGATCTAGTAGAATTTGCTTTATGAATTGGGGCACTCTCATATTAGGTTCATAAATATTTAGAATCATTATGTCTTCTTGTTGAATTGCTCCCTTTTATATTATATAATAACCATCTTTGTTCTTCTTTACCATTGATGATTTGAAGTCAATTTTATCTGATCTGAGAATGGTACACTTGCTCTAATTTGGTTTCTGTTTGCATGGAATATTATTATTTTCTATCTCTTCACTTTGAGTCTGTGTGAATCCTTATGAGTTAGAGATATTTCCTGGAGAAGGCAGATGGTTGGGTTGGTTTTTTTTTGTGTGTCCCTTCAGCTTCTTTCTTTTACAGGGTACTTTTTTTTTTTTATGCCAGGGCTGGGTTTGAACCTACCACCTCTGGCATATGTGGCCAGCATCCTACTCCTTTGAGCCACAGGTGCTGCCCAGATTCTGTCTTTTGATGGAGCATTTGGACCACTAATGTTGAGGGTTAGTATTGATATGTGGGATGCTGTGTTCATCATGTTGGGTAGTATCTTATTGCTGGGTTTTCCATCTTGTACTATTGTTTTATGAGAGCTGTGAACTTTAGTTTTTGGGTTATTCTAAATTAGTGGATATCTATTGTGCTGATCTATCTATCTATACATGGTAATTTTGAGTATTTCCTGTGGGGCAGGAATTGGTAGTGACCAATTCCCTCAGGTTTGCTTACCTAAAAGTCTTTATTTCCCCATCAGTTATGAAACTTAGTTTTGTTGGATACAAAAATTCTAGGATGGCTGTTTTGTTTAAGAGGACTGAAGATGTGACCTCAATTTCTCTGACTTGTAAGGACTCTGCTGTGAATTCTGTAGTTTGCCTATTGGGGTCTTTTTTGTAGCTTAGTTTTTAATTTCATCTTGTTGCTTGTAGAGTTTTCTCCTTCATTTTGACTTGGCCAGGTTGATTACTTAGGTGCCTTGGAGATATCCTGTTTGCTATGAATCTTTCTGCTGTTCAATGACAATCTTATATTTAGATATTTGAATGCAGGGTGATACCAGGCAAGTTTTCCTTAATGATTTCCTCAAATAGATTTTCTATGCTTTTTGCTCTTTCTTTTTCTCCCTCAGGGAAACCTATAATTCATATATTAGTTCACCTTGCATAGTCCCATATTTCTCTGAGGGATTATTAATTCTTCATTCTCTTTTCTGCATGTTTGAATGACTAAGTTAGCTTGAGTGCCTTGTCTGCGAGCTCTAGAACTTTTTCTTCTGGTTGACTTTATCTGTTGTTGAAACTCTTTGCTCTGTTTTGAAATTCCCTAAGTGAATCTTGCATTTCTTAAAGTTTTATTATATTCTTTTCTATGTTGTCTAGCTCTTTAGTTAATTTTTCATTGCTTTCATTGATTTTCTGAAAGCTTTTTTGACTTCTTATTGTTGGTTTTAAACTTTCCCTTTAATTACACTCATTTAATTTGCCATTCATATTCTGAATTTCATTTCTGTTGTTGCAACAATTTTCTTTTGGTTGCAGCCCACTTCTTGTGATCCCTTGGGGGCATTGAACTATCTTTCTTCATATTGCCAGAGTTCTTTGGCTGGTTTTGTGTCATCTGAGAATCCTTTTCTCTTGGCTCAGGGCTCATAGTTTTTCAGGGAATCTGTTATCCTTTGCTGGGTGCCTTCCTACTTAATGAGAAGAAGAGGATAACCCTAGATGGTGTTTTTCTCTCCTATTCTGGAAGGCTGACTTGGCAGGGAAGGGTAGGGTAGGGCACTCTGAGAGCCTGTAGTGCAGCTGTTATGTCTTGTCTTGTTCTCCTGTGATGGTTACTAGGCTGTGAATGTTTGCTCAAACCAGGTCCAGGGGTAAGAATAGCAGCTCGAGGTTGAGGAGTTAATGGCAGGGTGCTAGACCTTAGGGTAGTTCCAGGGACCCAATGGCCATGATGGAGAATTGAGGATGAGTTTTGGGGGTACAGATGCAATTCTGGAATCTCAGGGATGGTGTTGCAGCCCTGGTAGAAGCCCTGAAGCCACAGAGGCAGAGCCTGAGGCCTGGGCACAGTAAGAGTCTCAGGACTGGAAGGGAGGACTATGGAGGCAGAGCCACTCAGGCTGAGGGGCTATTCCAGCAGTGACATAGGAACTATGGATGTTGAACTTCATGAGCAAGGGTCAGTTCCAGTGGCACAGGGACCATGTGCAGCCACTGGATGGCTGAGGTTCTCACCTCACCTAGGTCCCACTGAATCAGTCACTGAAGCCTTCCTAGGGGATGCCTGTGGCTTCTGAGAATCCTCCCT
Source organism: Galagoides demidoff (assembly GCA_963574575.1). Taxonomy (NCBI): domain Eukaryota; kingdom Metazoa; phylum Chordata; class Mammalia; order Primates; family Galagidae; genus Galagoides; species Galagoides demidoff. Next base: position 17,519 of record CAUYQV010098708.1, on the reverse strand, counting down.
CCACTGCTCAGATCCCATGTTTGGAGAGAGGGGCCAGGCAGTCATAGAACACTGTGTAGGGACCTTTTGCCTAAGCCCTCCATGGCCTGGTGGGATGACTGGAAGGGTGTTGTTGCAAAACTGAGTTCCCTGCAGACCTGGCACCCTCTGCCTGAGAGCACAGATGGTGTAAGCTGCAGAAACCTAGGATTGGCAGCTTCTAGATCTCCACAGCCCCTGCTCTTAGGTGCAGTGTCTCTGTACAGATTCTAGGCATCTCCCTGATCAGTCTGGAGGTCTGCAGTGGTAGAGGGAGCCCTTCATAGCTCAGGTCACAGTGCCTGTGGGGTGAATGTGGAGCCCCAGTGCTTTATTCTCCTGATCTTCCCCACGTGTAGATGCCTACCCTCAGATCTCTTTGGTCTTGTAGAATGAATTGCCCTGTCACTTTCTCCTTCACTCTGAATGTCCCCTGTTGCTTCTCCACAGTTTCATAATGCCTTTCTAAGAAGAGCCATCTGTAGGTAGGCTACCCCTGCAGCCTTCCTCTCCTTGAGAAAAGCATGCCCGAGCTGCTTCTAGTCTGCCAGCCACTCCTGTTTTTTCTTTGAGAGATAAGATCTTGCTCTGATGCCTGGGTATGATCATGTGCACTGGCATAATCATAGCATACACAACCTCAAGCTCTTGGGCTCAAGTTATTGAGTCTACAGGCCACACCACCATGTCTAGCTAATTTTTTGCATTTTTCTTTTATAGCAATGGGAGTTTCACTATTGCCCAGGCTGGTCTTGAACTCGTGGCCTCAAGTCATCCTTCCAGCTTAGCCTCCCAACCTGCTAGGATTACAGGTGTGAGCCACTACGCTTAGCTTACTTTACATAATTTTGATATAACAGCCGTCATAGCTCATGATTGTTACTCTGGGGACACAAGATTGAATTTCTTTCCTTACTTGTAATCTTTGCAGTATGCTGGCAACTGCCACACCTGCAGTGGTAATGCTAGCTGTAATATTTTGAGCGCATACTGTAAACCAGGAAATTTACATACATTATATTTAATCTGTTCTTGGAAAGGTTGCAAGAGGGACCATTCATCCTTACTTTCCAGATCAGGAACCAAGAGTCCCAGAAAGATGAGAAACTTGCTTGTGGTTAACCATCTTTTGGAATTCAGCCCCTGCTTCCTAGGCCTCTACTTTTTCTGGGTAAAAATCAGGTAGAAAGTCTATTATTTCCTGCTATCTGATCTATTAAAACACATTAGCCATGGAGAGGCTTGTCTTACATACTCCTTCTGAAACCCTATTGAATGTAGTTATCAGTCTAAGTTGCTGCTTCAGTAATGCTTTGGGTGTGAAGATGCTGTTTGGGTTATTCCTCTGCCTTTGCACCTTTTTCTTACCAATTTTAATTTTGCTATTAAGGATTTGGTTTATGTTAGATTTCCTAGCAATCACAACATTGCTGTTGGGTATCAACTTCAGTCAACTCTATCCTGGTGTAGGCTAACAGAAAAGAAATTTTTTTCTGTAAAAGGTCAGTTATCTGAGGGCAAGAAACTTGACACATGTCCAAATAAGAGGAGATTCTGAAGCTGCAAATAAGTGATTATTATTTAACTCTTCCAGCTTTGCATTAAAAATGACAGGAGTTGCTGCTACATATTCACATGCATGTAAATAATGAGGGAGAAGAGTTACATAACATCCCAAACTGAGTCTTTTCCATAGCTATTAAATTTCTCAAGGAATCAAATATCTTGTGAGCACCCTGTAATCTTCACATCATTGGACTTTTCCCTGTTATTCTGATTAACTGGAATCTGCAGTGCCTGTGAATTATGTAGGCAAATCAAGTAGACTATATAGACCTGATGGTTAAGCATCATGATTTCCCAGCATGGCTGTACCACTAACTACTGCCTGACCTAACTTCTCTGTGCCTCACCTTTTCCATCTGCAAAATGGACCTGGAAAACAAGAGCATGCATTTCACAGGTAAGCAGTGAGGTCTAAATACCGTAAGTTGAAAAATGTTTGGAAAACAGAAATGATTGAATATGAGCGATTATATCTTAGGGTAATCTGCTATAAGAAAAAATGTTTCCATCACTTTATTTTGGGAGAAAAATATACATTTGAATTCTTCTGAGGCACAGAATAAGCTTAAAAAAGACAATATGTGATGATATGAATAACATCAAATATTTCTAAAATGGGAGCACACTTTAATGAATTTCAGCCCAGAAAGTATTGAACCAATATATTAGATCCATAAACTTTTATCATCTACCCAGGTGTACGGGGGAAAGCAAATCAAGCCTTTGCTCAGGCAATTACAATCAGGCTGGGAAAGGCCAACATGTTCTGAGAAAAGATAAATAGACAATTAAGCATCAAAATGAGAGAGAACTTGCAAAAGGCATTCTGTAAAGGATGAGAGCAGGAGAGCCCAAGTGAGCTAGAGTGAAACAGCCTTAGGAGAAGAATGGCCTTGAGTTAGGAGAGTTTGGCTAGTGAAGAAAGGGCCCTTTAGATGAGGGTACAAATAAGCCAGTGCTTTTCAGACCTCAGTGAACATGAGTCACCCATGGGGCTTGTTAAAATGCAGAAGCTGATACTCAGGTTGGCAGGGAGTCTGACTCTGTATTCTTGTCCAGCTTTGAGGTGAGTTGCAGAAAATGTCACCAGCTTTTAGGTGATGTGGAGCTCAGGGAAAGAAACATCTCGTATTCGGGAGGTCATGAGCAGAGGGTACGGTGGTGAGAATGACAAGGAGGTGATTTCGGTAGTCTAAGCACAAAATGACGGGGCCCGACTGTGATGGTGGCGGAGTGACAGAAAGAAAGGCTTAAGAGACTATTTCAAAAAGGAGCAGCAAACAGATTACTAACACTTGGCTAAATGCACAGGGAGAAGGGAGAGAGGCTTTAACTGTAATCTTTGGGAGATGAATGATATCATTGGCTCATGTAGGGGAGGTTAAGAAGAGAACTGATTGAGCGGGGGATTGGCTGGATTTGGGGGAGGCTGAATTTGAGATACTGCTGCAGCATTCAGGGGGAGTATTCATAGTCAAGGGCTGGAAGTGAATGTCTGGAGGGATCTGTATATAGAAGAGATAACTGAAGTTACCAAGAAAGAATTCTGGTTTTCCCTGTAGGTCAATGAGGAGTGGCAGGAGTAGAATCCAGGACTGCACAGTTTGGCACGCCCCCACTTGGTGAAAAAGGAGAGAGAGGAAAAAGTGAAGGGCAGGTCCTGGGAATGCAGAGTCCCCAGCACTCAAGGAAAGTGTCCTGGAGATTGTACTTGCTTCATGAAACAAACCAGAGCTCAGGAGTTCATTTAGTAAATCCATCAATAATATTCTTTGGGTGACTCATGTTCACTGAGGTCTGAAAAGCACTGGCTCATTTGTACCCTCATCTAAAGGGTCCTTTCTTCACTTCACATTTACAAAGCATCATATATTCATAGGAGAAAATTCTGAAAAATTAGAAACTACAAAAAATACAATAAAAATTATAATTTTATTATCCAGAGAAACCTTTCTCTTTGTTTATATGTGTGTGCACACTCTCTTATGCCTTCCCCTTTGCAAACATACCTTTTTTTTTTCACAAATTGGAATCATACTGGCTATATTATTTTGTATTTGCCTTTCAGATAATATGTATTTTGAACACTTCCCCCCAAACAAAACATTCTAATATGCTTTTTCATGGGTATTTTCAGTTTGCCTGAAAAATAACCTAACAAGGCTTTGGGGTCAGGTAAAGATTTTGTTCCCTTTACAACAAATTTCTGGGCTGAGAAGAAAGGACTTGTGGAGTTATTGAAGGGAAACATTTGTTGAATGAATGGATTGAAGGTGAACGTGGGGAGTAGGTAGAGAGAGGAGGTTATTAGGACAGCTGCAACAGCCTTAGGAGGCAACAAGTATATTTTCCAATATATTTGGAGCTAAAGAATTGGGTTGAAGAAGAGAATGCTAGATGGCATTGATATTTTCAATAAACTAATGGGTAAAGTCATCTGTTAATAAATGTGCCAAAAGGAAGTTGATTTATAAAAAGATTCAGATATTGGCATTGTGCCTACTGGAAGCAGAGATTATCTTACTCCTGTGCAATTTTTATTGTACCTTTTCCATAGATATTTGACACTGTGGCCTCCTCTCTAGGTGGAGTAATAGAGCTCAGACTTTTCAGACAAATTCTTTTTATGTTATTCAACTCAAAAGCCCTCATTTCTTATTCAGATATATGTAGCAACAGCCTCAATACCAGCTGTTTGGCTTGTATGGGGGGTTTAGGCAGTGTATAGAAATTATTAGTGGATGTTTCTGTATTTCTATAATAAAAATGTGGGCTGACAAGAAATAAATGATGAATATTTTCTATTCTTGCTTTGCTGTGATGTAGAAATGTATTTGTGTGTGTGCTTGCCTTTACTCTATGCTCAGGCCGATGCTATGGTCATGGCGGCAAAAATGTTTCCAGTATAATTTATTCTGTAGGTGTCAGTCAAAGACATCAATTGTAGACTGTCTAGCTCTCGTCTGACTGAGACAAAGGAGACTCCTGTTCTTTTCTGGATTCTGCAATCAAAAGCCCTGGTTTGGGATAGTTATTTATCTTCACTTGCTGCTTTGCCGGATGAAATGGTTTGATTCGATTGCTTTTATGGTCCCAGTCAAGGCCCTGAATTTCATGTCTGTGTTTAAATCTTCATAGAAGTACATTAGACTAATTAGTAATTGTGAGTGGAGCTTGCCCACCTCGACCTTACTGTGAACCTTAAAGTGGCTTTAAGAATAACATGGCTACTGGGGGTGTTGGTGTCTTAGAAGCCAACCCGTGGTTTTAAAGGTTACCTATGCAAAGTTATTCATAATATAAATATGTTTCTTTCCCTACCAGCTAATCCTCATATGATGCTACGGAATATAACTGAAAAAGATCACAAGGTACCCAATAATCCTAGGAAGTGGTCATGATGTACTAAAGGAAATTAAGACAACAAGAGCAATTATTAGAATCACAGCAGTGAGGTGGAGGAGAAGGTTGAAATGACATTTTCAATTTAGAAATTCTATTTATAGTCACTGGAACTTTCCAAGACTGTTCAGCTTTGAACCAACATGTTTTGGACATATTCTCATCTTCAAAGTAAATTTATCTGAAAGGCCTTATGTAATTCTGTTCATTCATTTGAGCTTATGTAATACGTCAGGGAAAACAAGCTGACATATTTGGGGAAAAACCCAAAGATATATTTCCAACATATTAAGGAATACCTGGATCCTTAAAAAAGGATCTTAATTAAGGAATCCTGGAATATAATCTATATTTGAATATATATCTATTTAGAATTTCTCTGGAACAAATGCTATTTCTGCTGTTAGCGTGAAAACAGCCACTCTTTTTTATTCTAGAAAGATAACTTTTCCCGAGAAGCATCAGGTGATTAAAATCCTATTTTCTGAGATGCCATTATAATGAAGAAATTCATCTAATCAATCAGTGAAATATATTGGTAACTCTTACATCTATTAAGGAGCAAGAGACCAGCTGCATGTTCTCCCAGATTACTACATAAATATTTAATAACATATTCTATCATTTGGCTATTTGGTTTACAACTAGTTGGTCTCAATCTGATTTGCAGTTGTGCCAAGACACTTAAATCACATCTGTCAAAACAAAGTGCCATTTAAAAAAAAAAAAAGAAGAAGGCAAGGAATCCACTGGAAATGGATGTTTTACTATTTTATACTTTAGAATAACAGGAAACATGCTCCTTTGTAAAATTTCCTTAGAGGAAATTGAAATGAGATTTAGAGAATAATTTACTTATTAAGTTATTGTTGTAGATGCTTGCTGAAATTCCCATGCCAAAGGTGTAAATAAATGAAAGCAACTAATATGTTTTTCATTTTGTTAGAATAGCTCCCCCTGCCCCCTGTCCCCACATACCCTTTAAGCAGTCAGCCCATCAGGAAATAGAGATGGGGCAGAGATAGACTTACAGACCCATCCATTTCTACCTCAGAGGAATGTGGGCTCTTTTGGGTATGATCAGTATTTGATACTTGCAAACTGGAAGTGCCTGGACTTTTAATACTTTCCTGGATGAAGCACCAGAAAAATGCACAAAGTCACAATCGTTTGCTTCACAAAATTCTCATTTGATTCTTAGGGTTAAAAAGCCCAGTGGAAGCAAAAGTTTCAGAACCTTCTATACTTCCTGGGATTTAAATAATTTAACAATCTACAAATTAAATTATTAAACAGTTGTACAGGCAGGGTTCCCAGAGTAAATGATGCATCTTTGTCACTCATTTAGTTTGCCCCATCCAGTTAAATTTAACCAATCAGGAAACCCAGACTAAAACAACCATCAGAAATTGTTGCCGCATATTAGCCAGCTGGACGTGAGAGACGCATCATAAAAACATCTTTCATGTATTTTCCTGTGTGGGTCTAAACTGCTTTTCTAATTGCCTGATGAGCTCTCTCCAACTTTATAAGGAATGTGAAGAGAGATTCTAATTAGTGATCTGTTCCCTGAAGTACCCAGAGGGTCATTTTCCTAGGAGCAAAAAGGTTGCCTTGCTCACGGGCGGTGTTTGAGGGGCGGTGAGGCAGTGAGCTGCCAAATGGAATGCTCGCCGCGTTCTTCCCAAATAGTCACAGGCTGTGAGCAGACCATGTGAGGGTATGTGGTACATACCTCGAGTGGATGGCTGGTAAACCAGGAGTGTTAATATCCAGAGTCTAGTACTTTAAAAAATCCTTCACTTTTGAGTTTTCTCTCCTCCCCGGTGGTCCAGTTGGAAACTAAACACAATTGTGAAACATGTACTGAGCACCTGCTGTATGCACAAAGCACATTACGTAGCAGAGAGCAGCAGAAGCCTGCTCATTGATTTTTAAGGAAGATGCAATCAGATAAAGGAGCAATCCTTTAAGTGAATGAAAAGGACAGAGAATATCATTGACCTCCAGGATGCAGTTAAAATTCCTTCCAATATTCTACCTAAATGTCTGTACTTCCCCTTTCACAGTTGAAATATGTACTTCTTATTTCACAGCCTGATAGTGCTCTCACATTTCCTAAGTTAACTGAATTCATTCCTTTATAAACCATGAAGATTTGATCTTTTAGTGATAACTGCAGTTTTATTTGTTCCTAAGGGGAAAAAATCACTGGGTAGAGTCAGGAGAAACTTTGGTTATCTCCATATTGGCTCTGGACAAATATTATGGTCTGTTTCACTGCAGAAGTATCTGTTTTTGCCTATATGGTACCCGTTCCCCTTCTAGTAACATAGTGGTTTTGTTTCTGCCTTAATAAATCACTTTTTCATCGTATATAGCCTTGGTGGTTCTGTCAATCAAGATGACCCACTCTTTCAGGCAGATGGTCATGTGATCAGGCAGATGGTCATGTGATCAAATCTAAGCCAATCAGGTACATGCATACTGTCCCTGGTAGTCATATGATCCAAGCTAGGCCAATCAGGTACATGCCTACTATCCCTGAAATTTAGACTTTGTACTGAGAAACCCAGAGGATTTGATCCAAGTTGGTTCATCCTGCTTGTATTAGTTTTCTAATACTACTGTAACAGTTTATCACAAATTCGGTGGTTTAAAATAACACAAGTTGTTATTAAAAACATCTTATATAGTTCCATATATATAGTTCCAGAGGTCAGAAGTTTGGCAGGGACTTCACTGGGCTAAAATCAGGGTGTTGGCAGGGCTTCATTGCTTTCTGGAGACTCCAGGGGACAATCAGTTCCCTTGCCCTTTCCTGCTTCAAGAGCCCACCTGCACCCCCTTCCTCCTCTTGAAAGGCAGATCAAGTCCTTTTTACACAGCTTCTCTCTGAGCCCACTTCCATCATTACATCTCTGAGTCTGTTCTCCTTCCTTCCTTTTCCATTTTTACAGACCCTGGTGATTAAGTTCAGCCCTCCTGGGTAATCCAGGCTAATTTTTCTATTTAAATACTAGCTAACTAGCAACCTTCATTCCATCTGGAACCTTAATTCCTCTTAGCCATGTAAGGTGACATAATCACACATTCCAGGGAATAGTATGTGGGCATCTTTGACTAAGATTACGTTGAATCTGTAGATTAAGTTGGGAAGTGCTGATATCTTGACAGTATTGAGTGAACACAAAATATCTATTCGATTTCTTTCCAAAGAGTTTTGTGGTTTTCCTCATATAGATCTTGTATATATTTTGTTGAATTTACCATAAGTATTTCATTTTGGGGGGTGCTAATGTAAATAATACGGAGTTTTAAATTTCATATTTCACTTGTTCATTGCATATATATAGGAAAGCATTTGACTTCTGGATATTAACTGTGTATCCTGAAAGCTTGCTTCTTAGTTCTATGAGTCTTTTTTGTCAAATGTTTTGTATTTTCTACACACACAACTATGACATCTGCAAACAAAGAAACTTTTATTTCTTCCTTCCAATCAGCATACACTTTTATTTTAAAAAGTTTAATTTAGTTTAAGTTTTATTGACCTATAATAATTCTACATATTTATGGGATACATTGTGATGTTTTAGAACATATAGTGCATAGTGATCAGATTAGCATAATTTGCATATCCATCATGTCAAGATTTATAATTCCTGTGTTTAGCTATTTGAAGCTATATGATACTGTTAACTATAGTCATCTTGCAGTGGTGTAGAACATAGAACTTATACTTCCCATTTAGCTGTAATTTTGTATCCTTTAACAAATTCTCTATCCTGCCCTTCTGCCTTCCCTTCCCAGTCTCTGGGATGCTTTGTTCTACTTTTTAATTCTGTGAGATCTACTTTTGTATCCTCCGCACATGAGGAAGAATGGGTAATATTTAACTTTCTGTTCCTGGCTTATTTCACTTACCATTGCTGTCCTCCAGTTCTATCCGTAGTCCTATAATTGCATTGGTTTTATGGCTGAATAGTATTCCATTGTGTACGTATACGACATTTTCTTCATCCATTTATTCATTGGCCCCTAGGTTGATTCCATCTCTTGGCTATTGTGAATAGTGTTGTAGTTAACGTGGGAGTATAGGTGTCTTTTAGATATACTGATTTCCTTTCCTTGGGATAAATGTCCATGAGTGGGGTTGCTGGGTCATATGGCAGTGCTATTTACAATTTCTGGAGGACCCTCCATGGTGTTCTCCATATGGCTGCACTTATTTACGCCCATACAAAACAGTGTATAAGAGTGCCTTTTTCTCCACATCCTTACTAGCATTTGTCATTTATTTTTGTCTTTTTGATAATTGCCATCCTAACTGGAGTGAGATGATACTTCATTGTGGTTTTGATTTGTCTTTCTCTGACAATTAGCGACGATGTACATATTTTCCATATATTTTTGGCCACTTGTAAGTGCTTAACTTCTTTTGAGAAATATCTTTTCGTATCGTTTTGATTTTTTCTTCCTTGTTTCAGTTGAGTGAATAAATCTGGTCCTTGCTACCCTGTTTTGTTTGTAGGCTACAGTCTAACTTGCTTATTTCTACATGAAAATTTATTAAATGTTGGGTCTTATAGAGATTTTGCTAACTTAAGGGTTGCAGAATCTTATTAACTTGTATAAATGGGAATATTGCTCTTTCTTACTGAAAGATTAAATCTCATGTGTTTTACCCAATAACCCCTTAGAATTGTTGAAGAAAATGCCAATAAAAGACTATATGATGGGTGGCACTGGTGGCTCAGTGGGTAAGGTGGTGGCCCCATATACTGAGGGTGGTGAGTTTGAACCCTGCCCTGGCCAAACTACAACAAAAAAATAGTCAGGCGTTGTGGTGGGCACCTGTAGTCCCAGCTACTCAGGAGGCTTTGCAAGAGAATCGCCTAAGCCCAGGAATTGGAGGTTGCTGTGAGCTGTGACGCTACAGCACTCTATTGAGGCCAATAAAGTGAGACTTTGTCTCTGAAAAAAAAAAAAGACTAAATGAGATGAAACAACTAATGCATCTTATTCTTTCTTGCAATCAATGTTCAGAATGACAGGTGCTGGTATTCACATTTGATGCAGGCCTACATGTACTGTGTCCTTTAGGAGAAGAAAACATTGTTTATTTGCTTTAATAATAGAGAGATATAAATGTGAGTAGGAGGGGCCCTGCTCTGGTTTTCCCTCTCATCTTTCTGACTACATTTCTTTTCAAGGGGAAGGAGTCTGTGGGGCAAGGTAACTTGCAACTCCTAATCCCCAATCTCATCCTAGGTTCCCAGAACCTCAAGATCCCCTATTCAGATGGCCCTGAGATTGCTTCCTACCGCCCCCACACCCTTAGGGGAGGCCAAAAATCAGTGGATGAGTTTGCACTTGAGGCTTGAGGCTCTTCTATGCGCTGAGGGAGAGGCTGGGCACTGCTCCTCTCACAGGCGGGGGGTGCGGGGGGAGGAGTGGAGAGCAGGCAAGGCTCTGCTCCTCCCTCACCATGGGAGAATTCTAAATCCAAACCTGCCTGCCTGGTGGTTATGAAAGTATGTTTGCAAAAGTAGGGTGATGGACGCTATGTTGTTGGAAGTTTTGTTTGTTCTAATGTTAAGATATTTGGTCATATTGAAATAAACCTCCATTTGTATCCATGCCTTGGGTTCCATAAACATTAGGTTTAACTGCTCAGAATAACAAATGATTTGCCAGAGCTCCCTGCCAATAAAGACTTGCAGAGAGGAAGATGGATGGGCCCCCTAGTGCTCTTCTGCTGGCCATTAATGAGGGATAAATACAATTGGCTGGACCTATAGCCTGAATCCTGATCAGTCATGGTTAGTGACTGAGTTGGTTTTCCTTAATATTGAGCTTTTCTCTGAGAAGATTTTGTAAAATAAGATTTTAACGTGTTCTAAAAATTGGTCCAATCAATAGATGTCTGCTCTATTTTCACTGCAAATGTGAAGGAAGAAGGGGTCTAAAATGAGGGGTGCTGTAGCCAATGAATAACAATATTGGACTATATCAATGTCCCCAGGCTTGATGTGACATTTCAGTGTGTTTTGTACATTTTGCAAAAGACAGCTCTTTTGTTCTGTAATATGATTAGGCTAGTTTTTAGCTGTTCTGTATTAAAGTAGCTTAAATACTTAGAGCACTTAATAATTTAATGTGCAAAAACAACTGTTAAAAGCTACATAAATATATGCATAGATTTTTTTCCCATTTGAGTGACTTACTGTTTATTATTCTTAGCGCAACAAATACCTCTTTCCCAAACAATAGAGTCTCATTAAATTTTACCCACAATCTTTTTATGTTTTATTAAATTTTTTCAGTTGAAAACTAACAAGCTCAGGCATAAAAGAGTTGGTAATATGTAATGCAGTTCATGTCTGAGATTGTGCTTCCAGTTAGCTTCGTGTTTGGTTATAATGTAAAAGCAAAGCATGATTAATGGTAAGGTTTTGATAACCTTTAAGTACTTAAATAGAAGCAAAAGGAAAAAAGTCTCATGTGGCATCATTAGGACCGTTTAGGTCAAAGGAACAAGTTTAAAATGGCAATAAGGGATTTGGCAGGGGAGGACCTGGAGCAGAGTCCAGACTCTGCCACTTGGCTTCTCTGTGACCTCAGTTCCCCTGAGGATCCGAGGGTAATAAACACAACCTATTTTGTAGGATTGACTGAAAGATGAATAAATGCAATTGTTTAAAAAGTCCTTGCAAATTCTAAGATTTACATTACGTTATGCAAGTGTCAATCCCTAATAATGCGACTCCTTTGGGTGAGAGAGAGAGAAGTCAAAAACTTGAGTACCATCTGTGTGACTACCCTGTCTTTGGCCAGCATCACAACAATCCCAAGAGTCTGGGATCGTTTTCCTTATTTTACAGTTGAAGAGACTGTGAGATGAAGCAATTGGCCCAGTGTCGTAGATTGTGCAGATCTGTCTGACTCTGATGTCCGTGTCTTCTCCCTCAGAACCACTTGGTAATTTATATTTTCATGTGTTACCTTTCCATGGAATCCATTCGGGAGAAATATTCTTCCTTTTCCCTTCCTTCCTTAGTTTCCAATATATGCAGAGTCACAAAAACCTTTTACAGCAGTCTGAGTCTTAAAGGATGAATACATTAGCAAGCAAGCAGAAAGTGAGAGGGAATTTCACAAAGGAAAATCATTTGCAAATTCAGAGACTCAGGGCTTGTTGTCCTCAAGGGATTGCCAGCGATTTAGTCTGATTAGTGCTCCTGTTCTGTGTCTGTGTGAGGAGGGGGCTGGGCTGCAGAAGAGAGAGCTTTAGAAGAGGAAGCTTGAGAGGCAGGTAGGAGATAGAAAAAGAATCAAGACTTGTAAACCACCTTAAGAATTTAGGAATGGATTTGTTGCAGATGGGGAGCATTGTGGATTTCCCCCAATTCTTAGGGAAATACAACCATACATACTAATCTGAAAATAGAAGACCAACATTACAGGCCTACAGGAGAGAAAAACACAATTAAATTAAAGAAGGGGAGGGAGAGGGGACTTGATGAATTCCCATCTATACAGTATAGTGTATGGGTATATGGCACACTTCCTGGGTGAAAGACTCAACTACAACACAGACTTTGGACTTTCCTTTGCAAATGCAAACAATGTAACCTAACCATATGGTATTGGTTAATCATGTTAACCAATAATAATAAAAACCAAGTATCATAGGTGTGGTGTTTATTACATTTCCACTATCTATCCTCACAAATGAATTTACTAAACTTACTATACTCATTCTAGGAAAAGTGTAGAAAATGCAATTTACTGTGAAGATTTCCATGGTAATGCCCAGTGCCCATTTTTAAGATTCAGCTCAATGCCTACTGTCTAGTCACTATTAGACTCAAATTCATTTTCTGATGCCATAGTTCCCTTTTGTAGTCAACTCTCATTTATTTCAAGATTTCTTGGTTTTGTTCACTTCATTGGAATTCACACTGGTGGCAAAGAGGAATGATTTTGGAATCAAAGAAAGTTAGAAATCATTGTCGGGGTGGAAATGAATTCAGATCCTTGGAAGTAAGTGTGACCAGCTGATGAATCCAGTTGGGTAGGGGCTCTGTAACCTGCCCAAAGGCTTGAGAAACTGAACATACAGAGACACAATGGATGACCTTATTTTATTTTATTTATTTGTTTTGAGATGGAGTCTCACTCTGTCACCCTGGGTAGAGTGCCATGGTGTCATCATAGCTCACAGCAACCTTGAAGTCATGGGTTTTGCCTCAGCCTCTGGAGTAGCTAGGATTACAGAGGTGTGCCACTACACCTGGCTGGCTAGTTTATTTCTATTTTGAGTAGAGATAGAATCTTGCTCTTGCTCAGGCTGGTCCCAAATTCCTGAGCTTAAGCAGTTGACTCACCTCAGCTTCTCACAGACTTTATGTTATTTATTTATTTATTTTTTGAGACAGAGTCTCACTCTGTCACCCTGGGCAGAGTGTCATGGCATTATAGCTCACAACAATCTCAAGCTCTTTGGCACAAGCAATCCTCTTGCCTCAGCCTCCAGAGTAGCTGGGACTACAGGCAAAACCTTGTATCATTAATGAAATACTATGTAGAACTCTGACCCACAGCCTTCAGAGGCAACCACCCCGGGAAGCCAATCACAACTCACAGCAGCGAGGGCAGGAAGCCAAGCTACAACCTCTATAGCAAACAACTGGCCCCCAATGGCACAGCCTACCTTGGCTAATAATGGAGCCTGTCCTAATGTTTCCTCCATTTCAAGTGTAAGACTATCCAGAGAAAGCCAAATATGCTCCTTCAGATAATCAGTTAGGACACCCCACTTTTAGTGGGTCTTCTCTCAGCTTCCCCAGGACATTAGCCTCAGCCCAGGCTGTATCTGAAGCTAGTATACTTCTTCCCGTATAAAGCTTCTCAGCTGCTCTGCCTGCTTCTGGGTCTCCGCCAAGTGCAAGTCACGGTGGCTGACTCCCTTGGTACGGCTTTGCCTACTCTCATTTGGGCTGCTTCATTTATTTCGACAAGCTCTTTCAGTAAATGGATATTAACTGACCGAGTGGGTGGTTTTAGGCACAGAAATTGTCATGGCAATCTTCTTTGTTAACGTATTTTGCACAAGTAACCAAAAGGATTTCTTTTAACTTAGGTTTTATAGTGGTAACAAAAAAAGGATGCAAATGAATTTAGGCTTTGATGTGAAATATATATGTTAATCAAACAGGTCCCAAAAAATTACAAACATATGTATACAAAACAAGCTACAGTGGAGACATGATGTATGTGTGGTAAGAACTGTGGTCTTCCTAGGCCAGGTGCTGTGGCTCACGCTTATAATTCCAGCACTCTGGGAGGTTGAGCTGGTGGATCGCCTGAGCTCACAGGTTTGAGACCAGCCTGTACCAGTGTGACCCCATCTCTAAAGCTGGGTATTGTGGTGGACACCTGTAGTCTCAGCTACTTGGGAGGCTGAGGCAAGAAGATAGCTTGAGCCTAAGAGTTTAAGGTTGCTGTGAGCTATGATGCCATGGCACTCTACCAAGGGTGACAAAGTGAGACTCTGTTTCCAAAAAATCAAAAACAAACAAATAATAAAAAACAAAACCAACCCCCCAAAGCAGAATGTGGTCTTCCTACACTAGGGAATCAGTGGACTTAAATCTCTGCCCTGTTCTGTTTGATTCCCTTCTTTCTTTAACCTGGTCTCAGTTTCTGGCTGACCTTCCTTGCTATGTATTTTTAAGGCAAACATGAAATAAAGTTTATTGAGCAAGAGAAAGATAGGTTTACCGAATAAGAGCAAGGTATAGGTTTCCAGAGAAGATACGTTCGCCAGGACAGTGAACAGATTCCCATTGTTGTGACAAAGAAAAGACAAAGAGGTCCCTCCTTGCTGTCTGGGGCTGGGTCTTCTCAGATGCTCTCTGGCAAAATGCTACTCTGCTGACTTACTCAAAAAAGGCTTCTTTGCTTAAGGATAGCAATGGTGATGGGATTACAGAAATGGAAAACCAACAACACAAACTCACTGTTTGCTTTATCTAAAAAAAAAAAAATCCTCCCTACTCTGTGGAAGTCATTGATGATATCTCTTCTCCTGTCAGATTAACTGGCTGTAGAATTCTGAAATTTCCTTTAGCCTTTTTTTTTTTTTTTGGATTATAATTCTAAGGGATCCATATCTGCCCTGCAGTAGTTTGCCTTCTCATGCCTTTTCCTTGTTCCCTCTAGTTCCCCTTTCTGCGAGTCTTCAAGAATTTCTTCCCTCACCTCATCCTCTCTGTGTCTTTCTATGATCTTACTGCATTGCTCCTGTGAATGGCATTTTTTTCTAGAAAGTCTCAGTTTAGAGACGAAAAACATTGCTTAAAACAAGATCCACTTTTACCACTTTTGTTGCTGACTGACTGAAGGGGTCACCAGTGCTGGCCTTGGAGCTCTGACTATCCGTCCAGCCTCTGCTGTCAGCCCAGCAGCTGGTGTCTGCCTGCAGCGGTCCTCGCCGTGGGAGGTCGCGCATCGCCTTCCTGCCCCATCCAGCTCGCGGACCAGCCCAGCGGCTCAGGCCACAGATCCTGCTAGTGTCCAGCTACCGCTTCCACCTTGCTAAAGCAGTTAGAGAGCTAATCTATCCATGGCTACTTTTTTACTCACATTGCAGATAAAATTTCTTGGAAAATTTAAGAAAAGAAATGGAAAAGAGAATATTCTTTCAAATACAAATGTACTTTCAGTAACTTCTTAGTAAGTTCCTACTGAGCCCAAATTCAAAAGGTTCTATTTGAATTTTAACGTGTTACCGCATGCATTCTGACAGCTATTCCAAGACTGAAAAAGTGGATGTGTGGAGGGGTGGGAGGCGGGGTGTGTGCGCATGCGTGTGTGTTACTGCAGGGAAGAATTTAACGTCTGAGGTTGGAAACTGCTGCGGTTCTCATCTTCACCCTGATCCTCAGTGCCTTCCACAGTGCGCAGCGTAGAACTGACGCTTAATAATTCAGCTAAATAAGTCAACAAGCCTACCATTGAGCAGGCTTTATGCCTTTAAAAAAAGAGCTTTATTGAGATGTAATTGACATACAAATAGCTAACTAGACAGAGGGTGCCAAAAAATGTATACATATTTTAAGAAAGAAAAAAACTATATTAAAGTTGTAATATACAATATATACTGATAATGAGCTGAACACAAGTCATGTTTGAGCACCTCTTGCAATTGCAGAAGTCAAGTGTGACTTGAGTATTATAATTTTAATGCATTTTTTTCCTTTCTTAAAATGTGTATGCTTTTTTTTGCACCCTCTATATTTAATGTATAAGATTTGATGAGTTTGGACATATGTGTCTACCTTTGATATCATCACTGTAAACAAAAATACAGCCATCACCTCCAAACATTTCCTTGTGAGTCTTAAATTTCTCTTTTCTATTTTATTGTGATAAGAACATTTAAGAGGGTATAAAGTCTACCCTCTTAAAATTTTTAAGCGCATAATACTGTATTGTCAATTATAGGCATTATGTTGTACAGCAGTTCTCTAGAATTTATTTGTTTTTATAACTGGAACTTTACACCTGTTAATCATGTATAATATTACATATATTCTACTATAGATCTATGTATATACTATATATTCTATATTCAATACATTCTACTATACATATAGGAGAATATTAATCTATATTCTGATATATGTATATATAATATTTGTTGACATTTGTGGTGACATGGACAGACATGGAAGACTTTTTGCAAGGTGATATAAGTCATCACAGAAGAAGAAATATTGCATGATTCTGCTTATTTGTGCATGAGGTATAAAGAGTAGTCAAACTTAACAGAAGCAGAAAATAAAATGGTGGCTGACAGGGGCTAGAGGGAAGAGGAAATGGAGAGTTCACAGGTGTACAGTTACAGTTATACAAATGAATAAGTTCTAGAGATCTGCCAGGCATTTTTCTTATAGTATCTCTTATAATTCTCACAACATCACTGCACAGAATTTTTTTTTAAGTCTTTATTCACATTTTATAGCTGAAGGCATCAGGTTTTTGGAGAGGTTAAAACAGGTGCCCTGGAAAGGCTTTGAATTCAGAATGTCTGAATTCTGCCCTGTTCTAGAATGGTACCTTGAGCAAGTCATTTAACCACTCCATGGCCATTTTCCTATTTGTGAAATGGGGAAATTACTAGATACTAGACAGGATTATTATGAGGAGTAGAAATAATAGATGCAAAAGTTCAGCATATGTTAGATGAACACTGGAACCTTTATGGCCACCCAACCAGTGAGTAAAAGTTCTGGAATTCAAGACAGGTTTATCCATCTCCAAAACTGAAAGAAGGGCAAGGACTTTGCAGATGCCACAATCTGGTTAACAGAACACTTAATTTGATTTTTTTTTTTTTTTTTTTTTGAGACGGAGCCTCAAGCTATCCCCCTGGGTAGAGTGCCATGGCATCACAGCTCATAGCAACCTCCAACTCCTGGGCTCAAGCGAGTCTCCTGCCTCTGCCTCCCAAGTAGCTGGGA
>CAUYQV010098706.1:0-11311 GCA_963574575.1 Galagoides demidoff | reverse complement strand
AAGGTGGATAACCCATCGGTTCAGAGCTGGTACGGATATCTGCTTTAGAATTTAATTTGGTGAATTAAATTTGGCTTTTCTCTTTCTCCTGTAAGAAATACCACCAAAATAAAAAGCAAGACAGAAATAAATGAGCCCCACTGTTGTGAAATTACAAATAAATAAATAAAGCACACACACACACACACACACAAACCAGCTGGGTGTGGTGGTGGCTCACATTTGTAATCCCCACATTTTAGGAGGCTGAGGTGGGAGGATTGCTTGAGTCCAGGAGATGGAGGCTGCAGTGAACAGTGAGCTGTGATCCCACCATTGCACAACTGCTGGGGCAACAGAGCAAGACACTGTCATCAAAAAACAAATAAATAAATGAAAATAGGAGTGCAGCCAGACCCCAGAAAAAGCCAGCGAAGTCCCCTTTTACAAAGTAGATGACACCCATGAAGGCTGGGCCTAAACTGGTATTCCCAAGGCAGGGGTGAGATTCTTGGCTCCACCCTGGGAGACTCACCCAGAGTGAGTCTGACCCCGAGAAAAAGTAGAGGAAAAGTAGCAGGGCTGAGGGGACTGGACTCAGGTTTCACCAGAAGCCCAACTGTAGTGACAGCCAGGGTAAGGGGAGGTTCTGCCTGGGGCCACCCTGAGTGTTGACCCTACTTGGCTGAGAAGAAGTAACAGTTAAAAATGCAGACACATTCACACCTGCAGGGTCCTGAGTGATGCTGAGATTTCCAGGCGCCCGACTCATGCCCTGCCCTGTATTCCCCTGTAAGGGTCCTACCTCTATTGATGTGGGAGCTTATCTTATTCAAAAATGAGAAATACTTGAGAAACAATTAAAAAGGAACCAGTAGTATCTTCCCAATTTTACAAATGGAAAGAAAGAACAGAGGAATTAATTTTCATATAAAATCATGCTTTAGAAAAATGCTGCCAAAAAGTGAACGTTATGATCCACTCTATCTTCCCCAAAAAACAAAAGCTATAAACAAAACATGCAGCACGGATCCATTAGCTCACGGACGATTCACTGAGACAACAGAGGACGGACGGTGCTGCTCACGCTAATGTCACTCAGGGAAAAAAGTGAAAAAAATGCTCGGAAGGAAGGACCAGCTGAGTTCACAGCAGCACTGAGCTCAGACCCTGGAATACAGCTCCCCACGTAATGGGCAGGACTGAGAAAAACAAGCAAAGAAAAATAAAAATAAAGGAGTTAATGGAATTACAGCGGAAACAACAGCTGTGGAACACAGGCAGCTGACATTTAGAAGATGCGATAGGTTTACCTCAGCAGAAACAAGAGTATAAACTTGCAGCTTAAGAGAGAGTCTCATGTCCCAAGTAAAACCCACATAGACCAGACAACATGAAGACATTTTCTGAACTTCAAAGTCACAGAATCTGCACACGAGATGTGTTTGTTTCCAAGTGGAAAAACACTCCCGTTTAGTAACTTAAGATAAAGCAAACGCATTACATCACAGTTCCAGTCAGCCTTACGGGGCTGCCTGCCACCTGCCCTCCCAAGCTTCCAGAGGCTGCCTGGGCCCCTCACATCCTGGTCTCATTCTTTGGGCCTCCTTGACCTCTGCTTCTGGGGCCTCAGCCCCTGCTCTGCCCCGAATACTCCTGCCTCTGTGGCCACCCAGACAATTGCTCTTCCCTTTTCATGATCTGTCACTTAATCCCTTCTGCAAGGTCCCTTCTGCCACTTTCAAGGTCACAGATGCATAGTTTTCAGGGACTGAGTTAAAGACATCTTGGGGGGGAGTCGCATTATTCTCCTTATCCCAGAAGGCAAATGAAAAAGTCACCTAGAAGTTAGGAAGAAAGAAAAGCTAAGCTTCCCTACGGCAGCTGGTAGTGGGGAATGTTTGCCATAGTTATTCATGGCTGCCTAATAAATTACCCAAAAACCGAGTGGCAACACCACCACTCATAGCAACTGGTCACGCATATTCCTGCAGGTCAGGAAAAGGAGACGCCCCCCACCCCTGGGAGCTCTGGCTCAGGAGCCCACAGGAGGTTGTGGTCAGGGTGGCAGCCAGGATATCAGGGGCCTTAACTCCATTGGGCTGGAGGACTCTGTCTGAGGTGGCTCAGTCCCTGGCTGGAAGTTCATGCTGGTTATTGGTGAGGCCACTTGACTGAGGGTTTCAAACACCTGGGATGTAGCAATTAGGTCCTTCCAGAAGGAGAGCCCCAGGAGAACAAGAGTCAGCTGGGAAACCCCTGTCACGTCAGCCCTGCCGTGCTGTGCTCTGCTTGTTAAGAGGGGCACAGGAATCACGCAGTGCATGCCTGCGCTCATGGGAAATGCCCAGAATCAACCTATCTATCAAAACAGAGTAGACTAGGGGTAGCAGAGGCAGGAGAGGGCATGGAGGGCTGGGGGACCCCAGTTAAAGGGTGTTTAGAATGAGGAAAACATTCTAAAACTGACTATGGTGACGCTTACAACTGTGAATGTGTAATTTTAAATAAAACAGTGAAAAGTGGATTTTACATTTTATGGGATGTTTGTATGATCTCTCAATAAGGCTGTTGCCAAAAAACACATACATATATTCATGCAAGATTAAGGATACCAACAAAGTTATAGTTAAAAATTGGTCTACAGACCAGTAAGATAAATTCAAATTAACAGAAACAAACAAATAAGACATGCAGTGAGCTGCTGTGTGGTGAAGGATTTAGAAAAGCAAAAAATACATAAAATTCTGGGGCAGTAATAAACTCTATAGTTAAAATTGATAAATACATATGACTTATCTCAACTATTAAAAAAGAGAATTAACTTGACTAGGAGAATCATTTCACAATGTGTGTGTTTTAAAACATCACCTTGTGCACTATGCGTAGTGTCAATCACATTTTAATAAAAGTGGAAAATGGAACATGGATATTTAAGAGATAAACTAAAACATGTAGTTCAAATAATTTTTTTAAAAGGATGGAAAAAGCATACTACTGAAATGCTAATAATGTGAAGGGTCAAAACCTTACTATCAGATAAGTTTGAATTCTGCACAGAAGCACTAAAAAAAAAAAGACAAGTATTTTAGTGTGTTAATAGTTGCTGTGCACAAGGAAAACTGGAGATATGAAATTTTATGGGTGAAAAAATAGGTTACTGAGATCCATACTGAAGCTCAGAGTCAAAGCATTCTACAATAGACATACTCTTACTTGACAATGTGAATGTTACTTTCTTTGCATTACTATTATTATTATTATTATTGCTTAATGCTTCATTGCAGCAATCGTCTGATTTCTGAGTGTATTTATCTTCATTCATTCTTTAGGAGATTTTTGTTTCTAGTCCCTATCTTAAACGTTGTTATTGTTGTTAAATTTTAAGCCTTTTAATTCTGTGAAGGCAAAAAGTAGAAACTTAATAATCACATGTATATGTAAAAACAAAAAAAATTAGAAATAGATAATATGATTATCTGTACATTAAAAGTAAGCTTTAATCCTTATCTCCATATGCATTGCAAATATTAATTTAACCTTGACTCTAGATCTAAATCAAACTAAAACACTAAAAAAAAAAAAAAAGGTTATTAACATAGAAAGTAAAACATGTACAAATCATCAGAATTATAGTCAGAAAATAATTACAGATCTCGCTCAACTTCGGATAGACCTGGGAGGTAGGTAAGGATACAGCATATCTTCACAGAAAAAGATGAACAATGAACTTTCATTTTAGTAAGGAACTAATTAATAAATAGCAAACACACAAATGCTTGAAACCATAACACGCAGTTTGCAAAGGGTGTCACGCAGCAGATGTCTTCATGCTTCTCTGTGGGGGCTGCAAATGTAACTTTTAAGGACGGAATCTCATCATTTATCAAAATTTGAAGTGGATATAATCTGATTCAATAATTCCACTTCTAGAAATTTATTCTACGAACATATCACATAGTGGCAAGATGGCATGAGGAGCAAACTGGTAAAGTATTGTCAGGTTACAGCCCAAATATAAAGGACATGCCCGTTGGTCTATACTGATGTAAGTAAGTGACCGACAGGCCGAGGGAATGAAGGAAGGAACACAGATGGGGGAGAACCGACAAGCTCCCCTGCAGGAGAATCCCAAATAATCTACGTGGATGCCCCTGGGTCAGCTCCTGCTCCCTAAGCGTGGGCTGCACACAGTGGCTCTTTCTGACTGTACAGCAAGAAAGGGGAGGAGTCCCCTTCAGAGGGGAAACCAGACTATGATGACCTTAGTCGAGTCACCAAGGTCAACTTTCATGGGATTACGTCACATTGAGAGTATGCACCTGCCATACAGTGTGTACAGATGTCACTTTTTCTCTGTGATTTTCTTCCTAAAAACCCTTACCCCCTCTGTACTCATGAGAAAAGTATCAGACCAATCCCGCAGAGAGGCATTCTGCAAAATGCCTCAGCAGGAGTCCTCAAAACTGACCGCGTGGTCATAGACAAGGAATGTCTGAGAAGCCAGGACAGCCAGGAGGGACCTGAGGAGACGAAGTGACTCCGTGTCATGTGGGATCCTGAACAGAAAAAGACATTGGGTAAAACCAAGGAAATCTGAACAAAATACGTGGGTTAGTCATGACAATTAGTTTCTTGTGTTGGATCTTTAATGGTAACAAGTGAGCTGAGGCGCAGTCAATAAAAGGGACGCCAGACGGGTGGCACGTGGGGGCTCTCTCTAGCATTTCCTCTATTTTGCTGTATTTCTAAAACTGTCCTAAAAATAAAATTTACTAAAATTAAGGGGATGGGAAAAAATGAAAATCACAACATCCCAAAACCCTTGGGATAAAGTGAAAGTTCAGAGGGAAATTTTTGGCTTTAAAAGATGACATAGAAGGGAAAAGAAGGGTCTAAATCAGTGATTTGAAATTCTGCCGTAAGAGTAGAAATGGGAGAATTAAGGAAATGAGAAAGAATGGAAATTAATAAAATATGAACAGTGCAGAAAATCACTGGAACAGTATCTGACAAACCGCTCGCGGGGGGAGGGGAGGGAGCGCAGGGCGGGGTTTTTCAGGTTTATGTCTCACATTTTGCCCTTTATCTCTCACTTTCTAATTTTTTCATATAGAATTTGAGGGTGCTTTGTATTTCTTATTTAGTAAACATTATCAATATTTCCTTTTATTGCTTCTGAGTTTTGAGTCAAAGTTGGAAAGCTTTCCCCTGCGTCCGTGTTGAAGATAATTTATCATTTTTCTTTTTTTACTTACCTCATTGCTTTCAATGCTTTTGGTTTCCTTATCCATTTGGAGCAGAGAATAGTTTTACAAGACGTAAATGTAATTTTCTTTTCTCCCAAATGGTTATGCATTTGTCCTAGCTCAGTTTACTAAAAAGTCTGTCTTGGCTTCAGTGATTTGAGATGCCATCTTTGTAATATACTAAATGTACAATATGTACTTGAGTCTAATACAGGTGTCCTCAAACTATGGCCCACCTAGGACATTTATCTGGGCCCGCCGGGTGTTTTTGCTGCCGCTGCCTGTCCTACTTAGCTGCCAACTGGTCCCGGGGCCTGCAGTCCAGCCCTCTAGCGGTCTGAGGACCGTGAACTGGCCCCCTGTTAAAAAAGTTTGAGGACCCCTGGTCTAATATGTACTTGGGTCTGATTCTTCACTGTCTATGATCTTGTTTCACACTTGTTTATTCACTGGCCAGTACCACGCTGCTTTAATTATAGACAATATACTGTAGATTTGAATGTCTGATAAGTAACCCCCTCCTTCTAAGTTTGTGTTTGATAGTATTTCCCCAGGTATATTTGCATGTCATTTTTTTACATATGAATTTTATAATGAAGTTGTCTGACACCATAAAATCATCTGTTGGTTGTTTTTTTTTTCTTTAATTTCAGATTGCTCTAAGCATACAAACTATTAGGGTACATTGTTTGCATCTGTTAGGTAGAGTCCAAGTTGTAGCTGAGCCCTTCACCCAGAGGTGTGCATATACCCTGACATTGTGTGGGTTACGCAGTAGCCCCCCCCCCCCATTTGGATGTCCGGTGTTTTTCTGTCCTGTGGGCTTGCAGTTGTTCATCTGTTGTTCTCAGATTGGCACTGAGTACCTTTGGTACTTGCTTTTCCATTCTGGTGGTGCTTCATTTAGGAGGATGTTCTCCAAATCTATCCAGGGAAACGTAAAAGGTGGAAAGTCTCCGTCTTTTTATGGCTGAACATACACCACACTTTATTTATCCATCTGTGGGTTGATGGGCACTTGGGCTTATACCACGTCTTGGTGATTGTGAACTGCACTGTGATAAACATTCTAGAGCAAATGTCCTTATGGTAAAATAATCTTTTTTCTAGGGTAGCTGCCTAGTAATGGGATTTCAGGGTTAAATGGAAGGTCTACTTCTAGTTCTTTGATGGTTTTCCATACTTCATTCCAAAGTTTGTTGATATTTTTATAAGGATTCACTGATTTGGTAACTCAACCTAGGGAGCACACATCTTTAGAATGTAGAGTGTTCCTACCCAGAAACACAACTGGCTTTCCATTTATTGGGTCGTGTCTACTTTTGAACCTTTCACAAGTACTTTCCAATTATCTTCACCTAATTTTATGCATTTTTGTTACATTTGTATCTTAATATTACTTTTATTGCTATTGCAAATGGAATTTTCTCTAGCTGCTTATGTTTTTATATATAAAATCTACTGATGCTTGTTTATTAATTTAATATCTTATTACATCACTAAGTTAGTTTTATCATTTATTCTTTGGAGGTTTACAAATATACCATCATATTATCTGTAAATAGAGAAAAATTTACTTTTTTGCCCCATTCTTATGCCTCTAATTGAATTTTCATGTGTAACTGCTTTGGTCACCACCTCCGTTACAATGTTGGGTAGTTGTAGAAATAGTGGTCATCCTTGTTTTGCTCCTACTCCTAATGAAATTGTCTTGAGTATCTGTAATATTTCTGCATTAAATAGCATGGTAGATTCAGGACTATCTCTCTATATGGCGTGTATATTCTTCTTGATAAAACATCTTTTAATTACATATTCTTGAGTATTTTTAATCATGAATAGATATTGAATTTTAAGTCTTTTTCAGCATCTGTGGAGATGACAAAGAAAAATGAGTTAAAAATAACAATTTTTCGAACTGAAGACATCTAAATCTTTTAATTAAAAGAGGATCATTGAAAATCACTCAGAAAGTTAAACAAATGGTACTTCCTCATTTAAGAAACAATTTCTTTTTTTGGCTGAGTGCAGCGGCTCACACCTGTAATCCCAGTGCTCTGGGAGGCTGAGGTGTATCGCTTGAGCTCAGGAATTCAGGACCAGCCTGAGCAAGAACAAGATCCCATCTCTACTAAAAATAGAAAAATTAACCAGGCCTTATGGAGGACACATGTAGTCCAGCTACTCAGGAGGCTGAGACAGGAGGATCTTTGCAAAAATGATTATGTGCCTATAAACACACTTTGGGAAACAAGGAACCTATTGTAGCCCCTCCCCCCCTGCATTACACATGTGAACAGACGTGGTCCTGCCAAGGTCAGTCCATCAGCCCACTCCCTACCCACCCCCGACATTATACATGTGAACAGACGTGGTCCTGCCCAGGTCAGTCCATCAACCCTTCCCCCCACCCCACATTACACATGTGAACAGACATGGTCTTGCCCAGGTCAGTCCATCAACCCATCCCCCCTGCATTTTGCATTTGAATAGACGTGGTCCTGTCCAGGTTAGCATCAGTTGTGTCAGAGTCAGAATGGAAGCCTGTACCTCGTCACCCTTCTTCATGGGCAGCTAGCTCTCAAAGCCATTTCAGGAAATTTATGCTGAGATCCCCTTAACCAAGTTCTCACATAATTGCTTATGACTCAATCCAAAAGAGAAAAAAACAAACAAACAAACAAACCTATACGGGGATCTTTAAAATCAAACTCTTTGGACAAGTCTCTCCATCAGGTTGGAGATGCTGAGCAGAAAGCACCCCCATGGAAGAAATATTATTGGCAGTGAGGGAAACTGGTATTCTGTACACATTTTCTCGATTTCCTGTGAATCACCGAGGTTTGTAGATATTTGAATATAAGACAGACCAACTGTTGGTTTGGTTCATCCTTTATTTTCCTTCTTCTCCTTGGTGAGGATGAAGTGTAGAGGATAAGAAATTCCCATTTATGATCTGAACCCTTAGAATAGAATCCTTGCATCTGAAACTGGAGGCAGAGAGGAGCAGGAAGACAGAGCCCACCCTGCGGGCCAGCGGCGCATGCCAGGATCTGAGCTGGGAACGTAGCCGCTGAGCTGGCTCATCTTTGAGGCTCAATTTGCAGAGCCTTAAATTCTACAGGTGTGTTAAACCTGCAAGCACCGTGATTTGCTTTCTCCAGTAAGGCTGTAGTTATGGTCCTTCACTTTCCAATTAGGCAGAGACACTTTCACTCACAAAATTAAAAATCCAGTTTTTCTCATCATCTGGTGATGGGGCCCAGATTTGTATCAGTTGTCTAAGAAAAGGCCACTAATAGGGTGGCGCCTGTGGCTCAAAGGAGTAGGGTGCCGGCCCCATGTGCTGGAGGTGGAGGGTTCAAATCCAACCCCCAGCCAAAAACTGCAAAAAAAAAAAAAAAAAAAAAAAAGTAAGAAAGAAAGAAATAAAGAAAAGGCCAGTAACCAGTGTCAGACAGGTGTGTGGCAATGAGCCATCTAGGAGAAGGCGAGCCCTGCCGCATGCCACCTTGCTGCCTGCGACCCTGCCGCACGTGACCCTTTCACTTGCTCCCTGGCGATGTTGAGCTTGCATTCTGATGAATATACAGATAAAGTCCAAATTTGATTTTCACCTATTCCCAAGAGCTCCGGGATTTTAACAATGATTATAAACAAGCATGCTCAAGATTGTATTTTTACAGAGGTCTAAAGATGACATATTTGTTTAGTTATGACACAGAAATTGTCATTCTATATTTTGGGCTGTGTTATTTATTACTGCAGCAAAATTAAGCCTTTAGCTAAGTGGCCACTTGTCTGTGGGGTCTCCTTACTGCCCCTCCCCGTGGACTCTGCTGCCGTCAGAGAGCATTTTGCTGTTGACTTAAGGTCCCACATTCCCCCCAGGCCTTAGAATTTGGGCTCCTGTGCAGTCTTGGCAGCTCTGACCTGCTTCATCTCTCCAAACCCTTTGGGATAACTTTAGTTGCTAGAGGATTTAGTCTGAACCTTTCGGCTTAAATCCATTTTCTCAGGAAAAGTCAGCCATAATGTTGCATTGAGGAAGCGTATTCGTTTGGGTTGTGTGGGGACCTTTCCTTCCTTTGATGTGCATATTTAGTTCCCATTAATAGTAATAAGAGTGAATTATGTGGACACACTGACATGAGAACAGATCCCTTGGGCTGTGAGAGTAGAGTACATTTTGTTAATTGGGAAGTACTTGAAAAGAAACCAAACAAATGTCCCACAAATAAGAAAAAAAAATAACGTTGTAAAGAGAGACGAAAAATAACATTGAAAAGAGTTTCTTCTGCTGACTTAGGGAAGAATTTGGTAGGGGACGAGGCCGAACTCTAGTCCCCAATATTACAGAATATCTATCCCATGACAAGACAAGACATTCAGAAAGATTTGCACCCTTAGCTGTCCTGGCCCCTTGATTTTTCTTCCCGTTTCTTGCCACAGTCTTATTAGCCAAAAACCATTCTCTGCAACGGCACTGCCTGTGATGGAGAAAGGGGGACCCCACAGTGGGCCACAGCACCCCATTAGAAGCACAGACCTCAGCACAGCCTCCTCATTCAGAAGGCCCTGTGGCCTTTCATGAACTCCGACAACCCCCGCTGATTGAAGATGGCTCCCTCGGCGTTTCCTAAGATGTGGTAGTTCTCAGGCAACAGCCAGGCTCTCCCAGACAGCTTATTTACCTGCCCCGTTCTGTTTCCCGGTGATCATGGTGAACTTGACGTGTGACGGATGATGTCACATCAGATAAACTGGGTTTTGACCGGCGTTTGGGGGGCGTCCCGCTCCTGGTATGGCACATTAGGCACCTTAGCGTTTCCTTGCCTGTCACGAACTCTTGGTTTGACTAAAAGGAACAAATAATATCCACACAAAAGTAGAGGAGCCCAGTGGCAGAGCCAGGGCTGTTCTCAGAACATGCTTCGTCCTGCCCGGTCTTCCTGGGCTCAGAGCACCTGAACGGGAGCCACAGCCTGGAGCAGGTGGTGGTGGCAGCTGGGGGCCAGGTGCAGATTTGGACACCTTCAACCGAGGTCCATCCCGTCATCATTCTGATGCGCTCACTCTCCAGAGAGGGGCAGGGGGAGGAAAGGGAAGGAGTGCCCGCCGTCCCTCTGCTGTGCTGGGCTGGCACCCTGATGTGACCTTCCTGCAACCTATACCAGAGCCTGGCCCACTACACGGCTCTTCCAGCCATGAGGTGTCACAGGAGCTGTGCTGGACTGGAGACAGAATGGTAAATCCTCACCAGACCCACATAAAATAGTAAGCAAGCTCCCTGCTCTCCCTGCCTCCGCCCTGCTTCAATTAGAGATGTAGATATATTCAAATACTCTGCCGGATACCACCCCAGGGCGCTGCTGAGATTGTGCTGCCCTAGGCAAGGTGGCAAGGAAAGCCCACAGTCCCCGCTGCCCCCTCACAGCTTACAGGCCCTGCCGGAACAGAGTCATGGAAACATTTTGCTGCCCTAGGCAACCACCTGCTCTTCCTGCCTGTGAAATCTGTCCCTGGCACAACTTAATTCATCTCTGCCGGCTGAATCTGTATCACAAGTAGACAATCTAAGGTCAAGACGGAAAAACAGCTCAAATGCATTCTAATGCAAAAAGTGACATTTGCCCGTCCCCACTGACGAGACTGCCTTCATGTTCCCGTTCAACCACGTTCAGCTCTGCACCACGGCCGCGTCCTCTGCAGGATCACCAGCCCCAGACACTCTTCAGGGAGCACACTTGGATGTTGTTTTTACCCCAAACAAACTGTAGTTCTTTTCATCTCCTTTCTGACTTGTGTTCCAATTTTCTTATCCTTTTCAATGCCATATATCCACTCAAACGTTACCTTTCAATCATTGTAAAAAAAAAATCCTTTTAAAAAAAGGATAAAAATAAGCAAATCAGGCCGGGTATAGTAGCTCATGCCTGTGATCCTAGCACTCTGGGAGGCCAGGCCAGAGGATCACTTGAGCCTAGGATTTGAGCCCAGACTGAGCAACTGCAAGACCCCAGTCTTGACTAAAAGTAAAAAACTAGCCAGGTGTTGTGGCAGAGCCTGTAGTCCCAGCTACT
>CAUYQV010098705.1:0-22425 GCA_963574575.1 Galagoides demidoff | reverse complement strand
CAATGGCTCTACTAGCCTGAAAAAGTGGACTGTGATAAATTAAGATGAATTGATATTCATAACGTTAAGAACAGCCACCGGCTCGGCGCCTGTGGCTCAATCGGCTAACGCGCCAGCCACATACACCTAAGGTGGCAGGTTTGAATCTAGCCCGGGCCGCCAAACAACAATGACGGCTGCAACCAAAAAATAGCCGGGCATTGTGGCAGGCGCCTGTGGTCCCAGCTACTTGGGAGGCTGAGGCAGAAGATTCGCTTGAGCCCAGGAGTTGGAGGTTGCTGTGAGCTGTGATGCCACAGCACTCTACCCAGGGGGACAGCTTGAGGGTCTGTCTCAAAAAAAAACAGCCACCAGAAAAATAACTCAAAAGGTAAAAATCAGAGGGAATTAAAGTAATACAATAAAAAATATTTACATAATACAAAAGAAGGGAATCTAAGAAGCAACAGAATCTTTATCTCAGGAATCCTATGTGATCTAAAAAATTCCTTTTCAATATTTAAACTATACCAAAGGATGAGATTAACAACTGTGACTAGAGAATCAAATAGAAATTACTAAAGGGTTATTTAAAATGTATTATCCAGGTTTGGTGAAATAGAAGAAAATCAGGATACAGATATAAAGTAACAAATAAAGAGAATAATGTTTCCAAAATTTCAAATACCAATCATCCTTTATATTCTTTCTAACACGGCAGCCTCTGAAAGAATGAGCACAGAGCTCCCGGGAATTGCCTTAGTAAATCCACACAGACACTAATAAAACCAGCCTCTGCTAGTCTCAGCAAATGGAGAATTCACCTCTCAGTGTGAACCACATGTGGTTTTAACTTTGCAGAGATGATTTCTGCATCATTCAGAATAGGAAGGGTTTTGGCTAGTTATCTCACACAGATCTGTGGATCCTACTTGTAGATTTAGAAGACCGTATGATTTGTATGAAAAAATTAACATAGCTTTGAACAAAATAGTCTCATTACCTGAATTTCTTCAACCACGGACTTGAACTGGGGAATCCGCTCTGTCATGTTTTTGACCAATTCCATTGCGTTATCGAATCCCTTCACATATTCTCCATACATCTTAAGGAACGGCGCCAATTTTTGGAGGATGTCTCCAATCCTGGGGGTAGTTTCCCTATGGTGAATGTAGAAATAGGGGGTTAACACTGCTTAGAGACGGAGCAAGTTATTAATAATGGACTCCGGGTGAAGGCTAATCACTTTCTACACACACCTGTTCTAGCCAATCCACCCTACTCTGACATGGGCAGAGAGTGAAAAAAGCATAGTTTTCAAGGGAGTTCAGGAATGGCGTAGTAAAAAGAGAAGCTATGAAATTCTTGAACGTCCTGATTACCCCTGAGAGCTTCACTCTAGTCAAGAGGTAGTTTGGAGAACAAATATGAAATCTTTTTCATTGAAGCTGAAAACGTAGGGCTGGGTGTAGTGGCTCATGTAGATCCTTGCACTCTAAGAGGCCAAAGTGGAAGGAGTCTTTGAGATCAGGAGTTTAAGACCAGCCTGAGCACAAGCAAGACCCTGTTTATACTAAAATAGAAAAATTAGCCAGGCCTTGTGGCAAGCACCCATACTCCCAGCTACTCAGGAGGCTGAGGCAGGAGGATCACTTGAACCCAGAAGTCTGAGGTTGCTGTGAGCTAGGTGAGGCCAGGGCACTGTAGCTCGGGGAACAGAGTGAGAGTCTGTCTCAAAAACAAAAACAAACAAACAAAAAACCCGAAAATGTACTGCAATATCTATCATTGATTTTTCATATAAAAATTTAGCACAAATATCTAGCTACATCTGTGTGTGGCATTTGTATTTCAAGCTTGTACTTTTTTTTTGAGACAGAGTCTCAAGCTGTCGCCCTGGGTAGAGTGCCGTAGCGTCACAGCTCACAGCAACCTCCAACTCCTGGGCTTAGGCGGTTCTCTTGTCTTAGCTTCCCAAATAGCTGGGACTGCAGGCACCTGCCACAATGCCCAGCTATTTTTTGGTTGTAGTTGTCACTGTTGTTTGGCAGGCCCGGGCTGGATTTGAACCCGCCAGCTCTGGTGTATGTGGCTGGCGCCTTAGTCCCCTAAGCTACAGGCCCCCAGCCAGTGTACTTCAAGTTAATATCTGAAAGACACAGCCTCTGTGTGACTGTCTTCAACACATCGTTTGCTGGCGACTCCTCTTACCATTCTTGCATTCGTTTCTCCAGCTCTGGCAATAGGAATTTACTATGGAAGGCATTTATTGATGAAATATTTGAAAAGATTTTATTCACCATCTCTGCTGGAAAAGAGCCTCGGTTTGCTTCTTCCAATAGTTTGCAATAAAACACCTGCACAAAAGAATAAAGCAAACATTAGCTCAGATTGATTGGCTAACCACCTAGCACTGTGCGAGGCACAGAGCAGGCTCGTAGGGACTGTTGGCTAAACAGATGGAAAAGTTCGTTGTTCAAGAAATCCATCAATTACTATTTAAAATGTAGGAGTGAATAAAGGTTGCAACAGAGAACAAGAATTAGTAAGCTTTGATTCTAGCCTAGGATATGCCCCTATCTGGAGGAGCGTGAAGCAAAATAATTTCTCTTTTTTGTACCAGAAAATTTTCAATTGAGGTCAGTAGGATTTATCCTTCCTATCCATGGTAAAGTTAAGAGATGGGAAAATACTTTACATACACACAATAAATGTGGTATTTTCTACTTTTTTAGGTTTTGAGTAATATCTATGGTACTTATTACATACTATCTTTTAGGGTAGCTTATTTACATCAATCTTATTTTTCTTCTTAACATTATATGCTCCTTGGGCAAGGAGGATCATAATTTAATTTCGTTCCTGCAACAGAACAGGTGCTTAGGACCTGGCCAAGGGATGAATAAAAGAGTATTTTAATTATCAGATGTTTACTTGCTTTTAGTAAACAGTAATGTGTAACTCAAAACACTGACATAAAAGGGAAAAAAACCCTTCTTCTGTACATACCTTGAAGACAATTTTTAAAAACCGCCCAAAACAAAAAACGACCTGCAGTCCTAGCCATGCTCCGCTATGCTACTATACCTCTTAAGTGCCATTCTGTTAAGTGTAGGCAGAAGGAGGTCTGTTCCTTCACAATGTCCAGATGGCTAAAAGTCACCTCCATTGCATTTTCTTGCGAGGCAAAAAGAACACAAAATTATGTCCTTGGAGACTCCCATAGAGAGGTTACTGTAGTAATTAAGACTCTAAAATTCTGAAAGGTCAGCAACAGGAGCTGACAAGTTATTTGGCTTTAAAAACCCCACACAACTTGATAAAGAGGAAAAGATGCTCTATGCTCAAAGATCCACTATGGGTCTTGAACCTAAAAGGTTCAAGTCTGTAATTCCCATGAGAAAGAAAAATTGTTTCCAACTTGCAAACTCCACATGAGCTGATTTTGACTTACAGTGAAATTCCTTGAAAAGTGAATATTTGAGCCACAAAGTCATTATTTTGAACAACACAGCCTTAAACTGGTTCCTCAGGGCTCACCCTGACAGGACTGTGGCTCGCTCTCAGAACCGATGATAAGCAGGTGTGCCCAGAACCTACCGATTCCATGCCAGTCTTCCAGTGGCCAAAGTGAGATATTTCTTGCAATTAATGCCCAATCATGGCAGCTTTCTCGTCAAACAAGGCATCTATATTAATCTGCTTTAATCTACAATCGTCTTGCTCCTTATTGCTAAAACACGATTAAGATGACTTTGTTTTCAACAAAGCTCCTGTTCTGTTGCAGGAACTATTCTTATGATTCATTGTTAAATATTCCAAATATATATCCGAAATGCTACTCAAGTCTCCACCAGGATGTGATAAAGCATACTGACATATTAAACAAATACTGATGGGTGTTCAATAAAACACTGCTGGCGACATTATGCCAGGCACTGTGTCACAAGCACCATACAAGGTTAAACAAGTGAACTCTCACAATCCCTCTGGCCCTATGACTATACCAGCTGAGCTCACTCACATGGTACTCAACAGCAAATGACACAAATAGCATGTTGGCATTACAAACACCAATATCATATTTAGATTAAAATGGTAATGTGTCCCCTAGGATCACAATAGAAGGTCAAGAAACAGGCTAGTCCTCACAGTTGAAGGGCACAAATAAAGGCATTTTATGACTCATAGAGAGAGAAACTGCTATTCTTTGTGAATTACAAAATGCTTATATTGGGGGAGTTTACTGAGAAGACCAAAAGTGCCAAAGACTTTCTTGAGCAAGTAGCTTTCACTAGCCAGAAACGGGTCCCTCTTGCGGTTTCCAAAACACTTTAATCACCTGGTTAAAACAATGTACAATGTCAAAACATAAAATCATTCTGGAAAAAAGAAAATATTACCTGATCTAAGAGGTCAAGTCGGTTGACGTAAGCCCTTTCTGTATGGAGAAGTTCATTGGCTATTTTGTGAAGTTTTTGCTCATTAGTCTCCTAAAAAATGGAAGAGATATACACAAATTAGGAAAGAAACCTTGGCTAATATTTCTCAAGTAGTGAACACTTCTTCACACAGTCTGATCAAAAGAGAATTTCTCAGGTTTCTCAAGTAGCCAACTTCTTTTACCCTTCAAGGAACATCTAATCTAAGAAATTTACAAAATTAGAAACAAGCAATCTGCTATAAATAAATTTAAACTACAGCTTCTTCTCTGGTGTCTGCAGCAGTCAACACCATCATCTACGTTTTCTGTGAAATATCTTTGATCCTTTTCAGTCCCTAGCACTATACTTTCCTCATTCCCCCCCCCTACCTTTCTCAGACTAGTCTTTGGAAATGATTTCATCACCCTCTAGACATCATTAGTTTCTCCATTATCAGCTCTAGGGATGTAAATTTATGTCTCATCAAAAATATTTTACTATGAAAGCCGGGCCCAGTGGCTCACGCATGTAATCTTGGCACTCTAGGAGGCCAAGGCTGAAGGAGCTCCTGAACTCAGGAATTGCAGACCAGCCTGAGCAAGAGTAAGACCCCATCTCTACTAAAAACAGAAAAATTAGGCAGGTGTTGTGGTGGGCGCCTATTGTCCCCGCTACTCAGGAGGCTGAGGCAAGAGGATCACTTGAGCCTCAGAGTTTGAGGTTGCTGTGAGCTATGATGCCATAGCACTCCACCCAGAATGACAGAGTGAGATTCTATCTCAAAAACCAAAAAAGAATTATTATTATTATTTTCTTTTGAGACGGAGCCTCAAGCTATCCCCCTGGGTAGAGTGCCATGGCATCACAGCTGACAGCAACCTCCAACTCCTGGGCTCAAGCGAGTCTCCTGCCTCCGCCTCCCAAGTAGCTGGGACCACAGCCGCCCGCCACAATGCCCGGCCATTTTTTGGTTGCAGCCATCATTGTTGTTTGGCGGGCCCGGGCTGGGGATTCGAACCTGCCATCTTTGGTGTACGTGGCTGGCGCCTTAGCCAATTGAGCCACAGGCACCGAGCCCAAAAAAAGAATTATTATGAAAAAATTCAATTGTATACAATAGTAAAGAGAATGGTAAGATGATGAACCCTGATGTGTCTAACACTGAGATTCAGCAACTATTAACAAATACCAACTGGGCAATTTCATGCTAGGCACTATATTAAATGCTTCATACAAGGTTGAACAATGAGCTCTCAAAATCCCTTCTGGCCCCATGACTCTACCAGGTGAAATCACTCATGTGCTGAACAATCAACTTATTGTTAGTCTTGTTTTAACTATGCTCCTCCTCACACCTCTCTCCACTCACATTATTTTGAATTAAATCCCACTCTGTTATTTCTTTAACAGAATATATTTGCATAACTTTGCTAGTTTCATGATGATGGGAACATTTTTTCTTGGTAGCTGCTCTATCTCCTGTTTTTACTATAACACTTGGATAAAAACATGGACATTGAAGAAAATATTTCTGAATGGAAGAATCAGTAGCAGTCTCACATACCTAACTACTGCCGGATATTTACTGCCACTTTGCTTCAGCCTCCCAGGTAGCTGGGACTACAGGTGCCCACCACAACACCCGGCTACTTTTTGTTACCACTGTCACTATTGTCTAGCTGGCCTGAGCCGGGTTCAAACCTGCCAGCCTTGGTGTAAGTTGCTGGTGCCATAACCACTGTGCTATGGGTACCGAGTCCCTCTTACTGCTACTTTGAAATGCTGTCCGCACAAGACTGAACTCGTCTTTTCTGCAAAATGTCTGCCTTACCACCAACCCCCGTTATTTTTTTTTCTTTTTTGAGGCACAGCCTCAAGCTGTCCCTTGGGGCAGAGTACCATGGCATCACAACTCACAGCAACCTCTAACTCCTGGGCTCAAGCGAGTCTCCTGCCTCCAACTCCCAAGTAGCTGGGACCACAGGCGCCTGCCACAACGCCCGGCTATTTTTTGGTTGCAGCCATCATTGTTGTTTGGCGGCCCGGGCTGGATTCGAACTGCCACTTTAGGTGTATGTGGCTGGTGCCTTTGCTGCCTTTTTTTTTTTTTTTTTTGAGACAGAGCCTCAAGCTGTTGCCCTGGGTAGAGTGCTGTGACATCACAGCTCACAGCAACCTCCAACTCCTGGGCTCAAGCAAGTCTCCTGCTTCTACCTCACAAGTAGCTGGGACTACAGGCGCCTGCCACAACGCCTGGCTATTTTTTGGTTGCAGCCATCATTGTTATTTGGCGGGCTGGGCTGGATTTAAACCCGCCAGCTCAGGTGTATGTGGCTGGCACCTTAGCTGCTTAAGCCACAGGCGCTGAGCTGCCTTAGTTGCTTGAGCCACAGGCACCGAGCCACTAAGCCTCGGTCTTAAATTACATTCACTTAGATCTGTACCATGACACATAGACAGCCATGAAATCCTACTCACCATATCATGTCTTTAGCATTTATTATTTAAGTTCTCATCACTGCCACCTGTTTTGCTCATTTTATCTCAAGCCCAACCAATAGTTTCTAAATGACCTGATTCTAGTTCTTTTTGGTTTTAACCCATTTTGCATATTGCTGATGAAGAATCCTTCCTTCCTCCTTCCCTCCCTCCTTCTCTTTCTCTCTCTCTCTCTCTTTCCCTCCCCTTCCCCTCCTTTCCTGAAACAAAGTTTATTGAGGAAGAGAAAGGTAGGTTTGGGCCGGGCTCTATGGCTCACACCTGTAATCCTAGCACTCTGGAAGGCTGAAGCAGGTGCATTGCTTGAGCTCAGGAGTTCAAGACCAGCCTAAGCAAGAGTGATACCCTATCTCTACATTTAAAAAAAAGAGAGAAAGAGAAAGAAAGAAAGAAA
Source organism: Galagoides demidoff (assembly GCA_963574575.1). Classification (NCBI taxonomy): domain Eukaryota; kingdom Metazoa; phylum Chordata; class Mammalia; order Primates; family Galagidae; genus Galagoides; species Galagoides demidoff. The sequence goes on along the minus strand of CAUYQV010098705.1, from coordinate 15,129 downwards.
AAGAAAAACTAGCTAGGCATTGTGGTAGGTGCCTGTAGTGTTAGCTACTCATGAACTACAGGAGGATAGCTCAAGCCTAAGAGTTTGAGGTTGCTGTGAGCTACAATGATGACATGGCACTGTATCCATGGTGACAGAGTGAAATTCTATCCCCAAAACAAAAAAACAACTACCCCCCAAAAGGAAGGTTTACAAAGAGCAAGATATAGGCTTATAGAGTAAGATATGTTTGCCACAGACTGTGAACAGGAGAATCTTTCTAAAACTTGACATTCCACACATAATCCTACTTCCACCAAAAGGGGGGAAAAAAACCCCTTCAGTAGTCCTCCTCTTATTGACAGGATAAAATCCAGACTCTATATACTATTTGGGGTTCTTCAAACCTCTACCCACCTCCTCAAACTTCTTCCTCATTATATCTTTTATTTTTTATTTTGTTAGAGATGAGGCCTCACTATGTTGCCCAATGTTCAAATTCCTCAAGTGATCCTCCTGCCTCAGCCTCCCAAGTAGTTGGGAATACAAGTGTACACCATCACAACGAGCCTCTCATTTTATTTTTATAGATATCTGCCCTTCCAAATATGCCAATTAAATACATGTTGGATTATTATTCTAATATATCCCTGGTCAACTCCAAACCTTTCTTCTTTCTATCCTCTCTGCCTGGCATATGCTCTTGCTGTATCTGAAATTTACTTTCTTTTTTTTTTTTTTTTGGTGTGAGACAATGTCTCACTTTGTCACCCTGGGTAGAGTGCCATGGCATCACAGCTCACAAGAACTCCAAACTCTTGGGCTCAAGTGATTCTCCTGCCTTAGCCTCCCAAGTAGCTGGGACCAGGTACCCACCACAATGCCTGGCTATATTTTTAAAGACAAGGTCTTGCTCTTGCTCAGGCTGGTCTCGAACCTGTGAAGGCAGGCAATTCATCCACGTGCCTCGTCCTCCTAGAGTGCTAGTATGACAGGTATGAGCCACTGTGTCTGGCAACTTACTTTCCTTTTGACAGTCTGCTAAATTTCCATTCATTGGCTTGGCAGCTGTGGCTCAAGCAGCGAAGGCGCCAGCCATGTACACCTGAGTTGTACACTTGAGTTGGCGGGTTCAAATCCAGCCCCGCCCACCAAACAACAATTGACGGCTGCAACCAAAAAAAAAAAAAAAAAAAAAAAAGCCAGATGTTATGGCAGGCACCTGTAGTCCAAGCAACTTGGGAGGCTGAGGCAAGAGAATCGCTTGAGCCCAGGAGTTGGAGGTTGCTGGGCTCAACTGCCACAGTACTCTACCCAGGGCTACAGCTTAAGGCTCTGCCTCAAAAAAAATTTTTTTTTTCATTCCTTGTCCACAGAGACTTTGTCAACTATTCAAGGCACTCGGGTTTGGTCATATTAAACTTTATATTTCACAGGTAAATCTTTGCACTGAGAAGTTACAACTAAGTACATTGCTGAAATATGTTTTCACTGTAGGAGATAATGAAGTATAATGAAGATTTTAAAAAAGAAAAGCTCTAGAAGCAAAATAGACCAAAGTATATTTAGGCCAGTGTCTAAACACTGCATTTCAAACTATGAATAAATGCTGCTAAGTTCTGTGAAGTCTTCACTGTGTTCAACACACAGCAGATCTAGTCTACGCCTTCATATGCAGTATCTGTTCTAACATGGAAACAGAATGTTAATGGGTTGTTAATAGAGAGTTAATGGGTTGCTTCTTGAAGTAGCATTGGAATGAGGTATTTTAATGTGAAGTCTTTAGGATAAAGTAATAGTGATTAAAGAATGTGGTCTCAGAAATACTAAAATAAGACCTGTATAGTCATCCCATTCTACAGTTAGCCACAGCTTTGATTTCATAAACTCAGGGAAAAGTACTGGCATTGTTGGTTGACTGCCTGGCACTCCCCTATCCATTTCTTAGTGGTATCCAGATTTGACTAGTTTGTATATGCCAAAGCTAGGCAGACAATTTCTTTGGGGAAACTAGCCTCCTTACTAGATTGCATGGGAGGCCTTGAAGAGTGTAAGAAGCCGAGTACACAGCAACTGGTTCAGAAAAGGAGACCTGAGGAAATAAACACTGAAGGTTTGGCAATAGCAGGCTCCCTACTCTTCAGGGAGAGCCATGGGAAGAGGTCAGAGATCTCTGGAGCTCCAGGAGAAGAGGGTACGTGTAGGCTTAATGACCCATCCCATGACCACAGGAATGAAACCAACAAAATTCATTAAATAATTTATTATTGTTTAGGCCAGGCTGAGTGTTGCCTGTGGCCAGAAATATCCCGATTGATAACACATATGCAGTCTATTCCGTGAAATTAAAAAATAATCTTAAGGCTGGGTGTGGTGGCTCACTCCTATAATCCTAGCACTCTGGGAGGCCAAAATAGGTGGAATGCTTGAGCTCAGGAGTTCCATACCAGCCTGAGCAACAGCCATACCCCGTCTCTAAAAATAGCCCAGCACCATGGCAGGCACCTGTAGTCTCCGCTACTTGTGAGGCTGAGGGAAGAGGATTGCCTGAGCCCAAGAGTTTGAGGTTGCTGTGAGCTATGATGCCACAGCACTCGACTGAGAGTGACAAAGTGAGACTGTCTCAAAAAATAATACTTATAATAATTTTAAGCAATTACTACTTATGAAGAGAAAGAGATACAAGTTAGATACTTAGTGAAATAAAAACGTGACTTTCGAATCTGTTGTGAGTGAACACAAATGCATGGCAACTGCAGAAGAAACCCACCAACATTTCAGAGGAAGACATGGAAGGATGCCAGCTTGTATACTCGCAGCAACCCTCCCCTGCAATAAAACTAGAAACCTTCCTTTTGTTTCATTAGGCTACTTCTACTGAGATGTTGTAATTTACAAACAGTAAAACTGACCCGTTTTGATGTACAGTTCTAGGAGTTTTGACAAATACATACAATCATGTGACAACTACTACTACTAGAATCAAGATAGAGAATATTTCCATGATGCCTAAATTTTGCTTGCGTTCTTTTGTAGTCAACCTCTCCCTGCTCCCACCTCCGGCTCCTGGTAACCATGATCTGTCAGTGAATGGAAGACACCGTATGTGCCTTTTGAGTCTAGTTCCTGCCGCGCAGCAAAATCCATCTGACACGCATTCATGTTGTAAGTCTATCAGTAGTTTTTTTTTCAAGCCCTCAGTGATGACATATCTTACTCACTCACACTTTTATATGTTCTGATTAGAGTCTTGACAAGATCTTTAAAGAAAGCAAACCAGCACATTTTGTGCAATGATAAAATGATAGATCTCTTCATGAGTCACAGCATATGTTAACCAACAGTCTTACTGTTGCTGCTATGCTATGAAGTCACCCCTGAGGGCTCCCACAATCCTATAGGATCTTAAATAGGATGCTTGTAAGGAACGATTTTTGCTGACTGCAAAGCATACTTTAGCTGAACTTGGCAAATTGTGGATATCCTGCTCATATTTTGCAAAATCCAAGGGGGAAGCCAGCAGTTATTAGCAAAAGTTATGCTTCCTCAACACAGATGGTCTTCTACGCGTCAGGTCCCTGACCTTGCCGAAGCCAACACAAAGATAAGCAAAAGTCAGCCTGCTGACCCATCCAGTTGAAACACACACACATTTGCAGGAAAGTCATGAAGGATTAGTGCCAGAGATAAGGAAATCATAGACTCACGGAGCCTTGCTTTAGGTCAATCACAACAATGATAACATCACCATAACAAGAACAGTCCACACACTCACACGCTGCTTGCTATGCACCTGACACTGTACAAGAATTTTACATAAACATACCAAACCTTACAATTCTGTAAGATAGGGAACATTGCTATTTTACAAGCATACACACACCAAAACAAAACTCTGAGGCTCAAAAGAGGCCAGGTAACTTACTCAGGGTCACACAGCCACGTGTGACTACACCAGATTTCAACCAGATAGGAGAGCACATGATTCAAGTAACTACGAGTTACATAGTTTAACTCTCGCTCTCATCTTCCTTCGCTGTGAGACATGCCTGTAAGCAGATAGACTGATGAAATGAAATGTGGCATTACTGTGCATTTTAATGTATGTGTTTATGGCCAAGTGAGGTGGCTCCCTTCTATAGTCCTAGCACTCTGGGAGGTGGAGGCAGGATGATTCCTTGAGCTTAGGAATTTTAGAGCAGCCTGAGCAACAGTAAGACTCCATCTCTACTAAATATAGAAAAATCAGCCAGGCCTTATGGTGGGCGCCTACAGTCCCAACTCTTTGGGAGGCTGAGACAGGAGGATCACCTGAGCCCAGGAGTTTCAGGTTTCTGCGAGCTAGTCCGAGGCCATGGCACTCTAGGCTGGGCAGCAGAGTAACACTCTGTCTCAAAAAATCAAACATGTAAGGCAGGGTATGGTGGCTTATGCCTGTAATCCTAGCACTCTTGGAGGCTGAGGTCAGGAGTTCAAGACTAGCCTGAGCAACAGCAAGACCTTGTCTCTAAAAATAGCCGGGCATTGTGGCTGGTGTCTGTAGTCCCAGCTAGTTTGGGAGGCAGAGGCAAGAGGATTGCTTGAGCCCAAGAGTTTGGGATTGCTGTGAGCTATGACAATATAGCACTCTACCAAGGGCAACAAAGTGAGACTCTGTCTCCAAAACATTATATATATATACACACACACACTCTCTCTCACATATTATCCTTTGCAACATACACTCTATTTTAAACTTTGCAGCATTTTAGTAATAATTATCAGGTATACAAACTTGGCTGGCTAAGGTGCCAGCCACATATATCAGAGCTGGTGGGTTCGAATCCAGCCCGAGCCTGCCAAACAATAATGACAACTACAACCAAAAAACAGCTGGGTGTTGTGGCGGGTGCCTGTAGTCCCAGCTACTTGGGAGGCTAAGACAAGAGAATCTCTTAAGCCCAAGAGTTGGAGGTTGCTGTGAGCTGTGAAGCCATGGTCCTCTACCAAGGGCAAGAGCTTGAGGCCCTATCTCAAAAAAACACCAAAAACAAAAACAAAAAACCAAAAAACAAAATTCAGTCATTTTGATGTAATAATAATCATATAACACCATAGTGGCACCCAATGTTTTTTTTTTTTTTTTTTTTGAGACGGAGCCTCAAGCTATCCCCCTGGGTAGAGTGCCATGGCATCACAGCTCATAGCAACCTCCAACTCCTGGGCTCAAGCGAGTCTCCTGCCTCCACCTCCCAAGTAGCTGGGCCACAACGGCCGGCCATTTTTTGGTTGCAGCCATCATTGTTGTTTGGCGGGCCCGGGCTGGGGATTCGAACCCGCAACCTTAGGTGTACGTGGCTGGCACCTTAGCCGACTGAGCCACAGGTGCCGAGCCGTGGCACCCACTGTTAAAAATGACTTTGCTTGTTTACTGATGCTCATCTATAGGGATATTTAAGAAGAAGTATCTGCTTTACCTGCATGGATGGGGCTTTATGACTCTATTAGGTTTATGCATAAATACAGTAGTTTCAAAGTTGTTGTTATAATGATGCTATAGTCTGAGTTTTGCTTTGTTTTTTTGATAGGGTCACTCTGTTGCCTAGGCTAGACTGTAGTAGCATGATCATATCTTATTAAGCCTCGAATTCCTAGGCTTAATCATCCTCCTGCCACAGCCTCCACAGTAGCAAGGACGACAGGCACATGCTACCCAAGGCATGTGACACTATGCCTACTCTCCTTCTTAAATAGCAAAGTTAAGTAGGTAAATGCTGCTTTTAAAAATATTTTCCACTTTAAAATTATATAATCTCTACTTGTGGGGTTATATATAACCCCTTCTTTACTAAGAAGTCATTTATTCTTGTGATCCTTTGGGAAACAGTAATGGTTACACAATATTGCTTTAATAAATAATCCCATTTTCTATTACTGGAGTCTAATAAACAGGCTTGACTTTTTAAAATAATTTATAAATAATTAAAGTATAACTTACAAATTGGTTTTTTTTCTTCAGACAGAGTCTCACTTTCTTACCCCTCTGGGTAGAGTGCCATGGAGTCATAGCTCATGGCAACCTCAAACTCTTGGGCTCAAGCAATTCTCTTGCCTCAGTCTCCCGAGTAGATCAGACTACAGGTGCCTGCCACAATGTCTGACTATTTTTAGAGATCAGAGTCTCCCTCTTGCTCAGGCTGTTCTCCAACCTGTGAGCTCAGGGTAAATCCACCCACCTCAGCCTCCTGGAGTGCTGGGATTACAGGCATGAGCCACTGCACCCAGCCTAATTTACAAATTCTTACAAATGCTATTTAAAAAGCATCTTACTTTTGATAACCCCTTAAAGGGATTTCTTTTTTTAACTTGCAAATACACACAATACTCATAAATTGAAAGCCGATTCCCAGGGTATTGCCTCAAACAAATATTATTTGTATATTAGAGGCTATCTAAAGTGGCAGAATAAAAAAAAGATACCCTCCTCCAAATATATAATTCATTTTCTCTGTAGGTGATTACTGTGCGCCTTCACACCCTCAGTACCCTTTGGGAGAAGACCTCTTTTGTCTCCAGGCTTAGCCTCAAGCCTGGTTGTTACTCACTGTACCCCACTGGCTCAGCATGTCCTGCCATGTCCACTGTCCCTCCTCATCTGCAGGCGACACCAGCTCCCGCAGCTTTTTTCAGACCTTTAGGCACGATTCTCTCATAATGGGTGGAGGCAGGACAAAGACCCCTTGCTACAGCTCACAGAGTTCATTAACTGGACAGGCAGAAAATGCTTCTGTGGAGCCAGCAATTCACACTAGTGCCATCCGCCCAGCCACATTCTCAACTGTAAATGCCAAAAACAATGTCAGTTTCCCAAAAGATGCTTCAAGGGTAAACTCTTCAATTATTTTAAAACAAATCAGACATTGATATCATACTTTATAACTCTTCAATACATGTTGTCATATGTGATTTCATTAAGTAGGAAAATTTTTTCTTCTAAAACTATTCACTCGAAACTACTAATAGCAGCCAAGCACAGTGGTTCACACCTGTAATCCTAGCACTCTAGGAGGTGAGGATGGGAGGTCTGCTTGAGTCCAACCTAAGCTAGGTTGGACTATCTTTACAAAAAGGAAAAAAAAATTAGCCAGGTATGGTGGAGTACATGCCTGCAGTCCCAGCTACTCAGGAGGACAAAGCCGGGGGAGCCCTGGAGTCAAGCAGTTTGAGGCTGCAGTGAGCTATGACACCACTGCACTGTCGCCATGCAAGAGAGAGAGAGAAAAAAATTTGAATAGTTCTTGCAGCTTTTCCCATCTACTTATTGGAGGTTATATTTATTTACAGCAATATGTATATAAACGATCTACGTATGGCCAGGTATGGTGGCTCACACCTGTCACCTCAGCATCCTGGGGAGTTTTTCTCAAGTTGCTTGTCAATTAATTACATTCTTTTGTGCAAACAGAGGGTGTAGGGTTGAACAGGCGCATGCATCTCTGAGACCCCTGAAGCCCACTCTCTTATAATAAGCTGTATCAACTCAGGAATAAACATTTGCTTTTGTACAATTCATGAGATACATCAAAATTTTGGTGTCATTGTGTATGTCTTATCAGACATCACTGTCTTCCATATGGTTCCAGGCTGATAATTTAAAAATCAGATCACAATGATACGTGATCTACACGAGATATGTGAAACTGGCCTGAAAAAACTATCTTGAGGCTTGGCACCCGTGACTCAAGAGCCTAAGGCGCCAGACACACCTGAGCAGGCAGGGTTGAATCAAGCCCAGGCCCGCCAAACGACAATGACGGCTGCAACCAAAAAAAAATAGCCGGGCGTTGTGGCGGGCGCCTGTAGTCCCAGCTACTTGGGAGGCTGAGGCAGGAGACTCGCTTGAGCCCAGGAGGTTTCTGTGAGCTGTGATGCCACGGCACTGTACCCGGGGCGATAGCTTGAAGCTCTGTCTCAAAAAAAAAAAAAAAAAAAAGAAAAAGAAAAGAAAAAGCTATCTTGAACAGTGGTATCCAACCTTTTTTCTTTTCTGGCACACACTGGAAGAACAACAGTTGTCTTGGGTCACACATCAAAAATAAAAACACTAATGAAAGCTGATGACCAAAAACAAAACCAAACAAATAAAAGGTCTATGCATACTTTTCATCATACCTGACACTATAGATAAGCAAAACAAACCTCGAATCATCTGCATGCAGCCCATGGGCCATAGGTTGGACACCCTTGTTAGTCTAACTTGTGCTGCACATCTTCATTCTACAATATTCCTAAATTCTGCAGATTCTTTCTCACTAATCTAAGGAGTGGAGGGAAATCAAGGGAAGCCATCACACCAGCTATTTAATGAGTACTTATTCCACACACTATTCTATGTGCTTCCCATGAATTATCTCATGTAACCCTCATGATATTCCTGCAAAGCAGGTGTATTATCACCCTCATTTCACAGATGAGGAAGCTGCGTCTTCGAGAGGCTGAGTAACTTAGCCCCGAAGTCAGATCTAGTAATGACTGAGCCAGGACTCAAATCCAGATCTGGGAGAACAAAGTCTTTACTCTGCTATTGCCTTCTGCAGGAAGAGAAATCCCTCTGGACTGGGGAACCAGAAAATCAGAAGGAGAGGAATAATTTACAGATTTCATGTTCAAATAAGGTCACATAAAAAGGCAGGGAATAAACAGCAGGGAATTTATTGCCAAGTTCTCATTATAAAAAGGAGAGCAACACTCATGTCATTCCCTTCTCAGGGCTCCATAATGTAGTGCGACAAGCATAGGCAATCTGTCAATGTAGCATGATCCTTTAAGATGCTTTGGGAGGAAAGTGCAAGCCCACCTAGGACCCACCACCAATACTTCCCCAAACATACGTCCTCCAAACTATCCAATCTTATTTTTATTTTTTTCAAACTACCCAATTTGAAACTTGAAAAGAGATAGGGAAATATTACACTTGAGAGTTTTTAATCTTAAGGTTTCAGTTATATTCTTTTGGGATACAGTGGGGAGGAAGGAGAAATGGAGCTTGCACAAAGAGTGGAGGCCAGGCGCTGCGGCTCACACCTAGCACAGGGGGAGGCTGAAGCGGGTGGATTGCTTGAGCTCAGGATTTCAAGACCAGCCTGAGCAACAGCCAGACCCCGTCTCTACTAAACATGGAAAAAAAAAAAAAAGAAAAGAAAGAAAAAAGAAAGTTTGGTTGCTTGTGCAAAATCAGACAGGAAGTAAACAGTGGTGAAGAGAATAACACTGGTCTTCTTATACCCCGTTTGTTATACATTAAACTGTCCTTGGAATTTTGCAAAAAAATAAAGAACAGGCACCAGGAAGACTTTAATATATACACACATTCAGAGACTGAATTGACCTATCTCAAGTCTAGGTAGAATATCAAATGGGTAATTTAGTCATTTAAACGATAATTCCCAGAAGCTAAAACCATGCACATACTTATGAGAGCTTCTCACATGGTATTAACCAACAGGCCGCAAGCAGGAGAAACAAAATGGAGAAAACATAAGTTAAAACATGAGAGGCAGATGCATTTTACAAGGGTACCTGTCAAATCTACTAAGTGTAGAGATTAAATGTCTTAACAAAATAATTAAGAAAGTGTGGTGAAGGCTATGTTAACCAGTTTGGTTGGAAGTATTTCAAATTGTATATAAAACCAGCACATTGTACCCATAATGCATTAATGTACATAGCTACGATTTAATTTAAAAAATAAACAAAATATGCAAATATAAAAAAATTTTTTTAAAAATGAGAGGTACGTAGACTCATTTCTGTGGATTCCGCAAAGAGAGCACCTCAGTTTAAAGGAGAACTAATAGTTGAGGAACACGCCTGTAATCCTAGCACTGGGAGGCTGCAGAAGGTGGATTGCCCAAGCTTAGGAGTTCATAACAGTGTGAACAAGAGCGAGACTCCATCTCTACTAAAAACTAGAAAACTAGAACTAGTCTAGAAAAACTATCTGGTAGTGTGATGGGCACCTGTAGTCCCAGCTACTTGTGAGCTGAGGCAAGTGGATTGCTTGAGCCCAAGAGTCTGAGGTTGCTGTGAGCTGTGATGCCACAGCACTGTAGCCTGAAGACACTGAGTGAGATAAGGCAAATAAAAATAAAAGCAAATAAAATAAAATAAAAAATAAAAGACAACTGATGGAGAGTGCTGGGGTATTCACCAGAAAGAATATACTGAACTTTGGATCCATTAAATTGACATCTTGGGTCTTGAGTTCATTTATCTTGATTTATAAAGCAAGAAAATGAATGGGATTTTATGTTTATTAAACACATAGCTCTTACCATGTGTGACGCCACTGCTCTAAAGTACTTTACAACTATTAAATGATCTACACATCATTGTGTTATATGATGGATACAGTATCGCCATTTTACAGATGAGGAAACCAAGGTATAGAGAAGTTTAAGTCAAGGTCACAGAGTAATAAGTGACTGAACTGGGATTGCAACTTAGCCTGGTTCTTGAGTCTATGCTCCTGAAAACTTACAGTGTACAGCCCTCTTTTTTATTTGTTTTTAAAGTCACATACAACTGCTCTATATTCAAGCTACAGTAGAACCTTTGTAAGTTGACTACCCGAGGGACCGTAACCAAGTACTCAATATGTGGAGGTTGTCAACATAAGGAACTAGGCCTGCTGGACAGATAGGGACATGTATGTGGTACATGTCCAGTCTGGGAAAATTAGGTCAACTTAAAGAGGTGGTCAATGTAGGGAGGGTCAACTATGGAGGTTCTATCATATTCTCTTTCTATTTCTCCCTCTCCTGCCCTTGCTAAAGTATCTTTCTGTAGATTGTGACCTCTAGGGACCTGGTCTTTCTCTGTTTTTCTGGTTCATTTCCACATTTTCTAAAAGCCCAGACTCTGTTACCTCCTTGTTCTCTGGGCACTTCTGACTCGATGATCCTGGATTACTCAATCTAAGGATGCCTTTTTCTTTCTTCAATTCCAGGCCTTTCATCAATGCTGGGGAGACCACTGATGAGCCCTACTGTCCTTGACTATGGTCCTCAGAATCAGGGATCACAAGTTGCCACAGTAGCTAACATTCCCACTTTCCTCAAGCTCCAAGCCTGTGCACCTCCCCAGCCTTGAGGACTTCCCACTGGCCTGGATGGAGCACTTCCCAAATTGACACATCAATCATCAGGCCTCCACACTGTGCGCCCTCGTGACCCCAGCCACCGGGGCAGTCCCAGATTCTCCCCAGGACGTCTCTCTTTCTGCTAACAACAGTGAATCTGTTCTCCTAGCCATAATCAGACTCCATTTTCTTTGAATTCTCCTTTTCCTTTTATCTATGATAATCCTCTTTTTTTTTTTTGAGACAAATTCTCACTTTGTCACCCTGGATAGAGTGCCGTGGTGTCAAAGCTCACAACAACCTCAAACTCTTGGGCTCAAGGCAATTTTCTTGCCTCTTAGTTTTTCATTTTTAGTAGGGACAGGGTCTCACTCTTGCTCAGGCTGGTCTCGAACTCCTGAGCTCTGGCACTCCACCTGCCTCGGCCTTCCAGAATGTTAGGATTATAGGCGTGAGCCACCGTGCCCGGCCAACCTCATGATATTGTGAAGGGTCATGTATGTATCTTAACTTTCCACCTCGGCTATGCTTGTGTTCACGGATTGCCTTGCCCGCGACATAGTACAATATAAATCTACTCGATTTGACTCGATTACCTGAGTTCACTGAGAGAGTTAGCCATAAAGTCCAATGAAAGACCAAGGTCTCCAGTTAACTCCCAGTTCCCTGTTTTAAAGGTGGACTATGGTTATTTCCTGAAAACTCACAAAAACACTCCTGAGCAGCTCATGCCCCTCCAGCTCTGTGCTTCCAAAACACTTTTTCCTCTCAGATAATTCATTATGTTCCCTTTTCCATATGTTCATGTGCTCTGAGGCTCAGCCCTTGGCCGCTTCCTGTTCTGCAGGGTCTGCTTTGGTCAACTAACCACACCCACGTGCAGCTCTGTACAGCCTTACCCTCTCCCCAGGGCTCCGTCCATGTTTCCACTTGCTCCAAACACGTCTCGCAGGTGCAAAACTAACCTGATTAGCAGCTCCTCCCGCCTGCCAGCTTTATGCTCTTCCCTGTCACCTCAATTACTTCACTGACATGTTTAGCAACTCTCCACAGCCTGGAGGGTTGTGTAGAGTGACACGTCCCTGGTCACTTAGCTGGTAAATGACAGAGCAGAGATTGGAACTCAGATCTTTTCATTCTAAAGCCTTTGGGTATAACCAATAAACCATAATGCCTCCAGAATAATAGTACTTCTTGTATATCTTGGAAGAATCTTCTTCACCTGGACCTTTCAAAAGCTGCTCAAACAGGGATGTTGAAATGTTCTTTTTTTTTTTGAGATAGAGCCTCACTATGTCGCCCTAGATAGAGTGCCATGGCGTCACAGCTCACAGCAACCTCAAACTCTTGGCCTTAAGCCATCCTCTTGCCTCAGCCTCCCAAGTAGCTGGGACTACAGGTGCCCGCCACAATGCACAGCTATTTTTCAGTTGCAGTTGTCATTGTTGTTTAGCTTGCCTGGGATGGATTCTGACCTGCCAGCTTTGGTGTATGTGGCTGGTGCCATAACTATTGTGCTACGGGCACCAAGCCTGAAATGTCATTTTTATGTCCCCAACATATGTTTTTCCTTTTGTAGTTCATTAAATGGCACACTACTGTGGCACGGACAATTCCTCCATGCTAGGATTTGAACTTGACTTATTCCCTGCATCCAGCCACACGGTCCTCAGAAATCTATCTCATATTTCTTTCCAAAGAGGCTGTATGAATTTGCAGTCTCACCAACAGTGTAAAAGTGTTCTTCTCTCTCCACATCCTCAAAGCTTTTAAATTAGCTCTCCCATTTGACCCCACAATCCCACTACTAGGCGTCTGCCCAGAAGAAACTCATTTGACCACAGGACATTTGCACTAGATTGTTCACTGCAGCTCGGTTTACAATTGCCAGGACATGGAAACAACCTAAATGCCCATCAACCCAGGAATGGATTAACGAATTGTGATACCTACATACCATGGAATACTATTCAGCCATAACTAAGATGGTGACTTCAAATCTTTTGTAATATCCTGGATGGAACTGAAACATATTCTTAGTAAAGTATCACAAGAATGGAAAAGCAAATATCCAATGTACTCAATACTAATATGAAGCCAGTAGACGATTCAATGCGTGCCCAAATAGGAGAAAAACTCATTTCAACCCAAGGTGGGGGGAGAAGGAAGGGGTTGGGACGCTCTCCCTGAAGGGGCACGGGCGGCAGGGGTGGGGTTGGCACACCTTTTGCGTGTGGGACATAACCACAAGATGAACTCTCCCTAATGAAATCAAATATTTTGACCTGGTGGCTGTGCCCTCACATTAACCTGAAATAAATTTACTTAAAATAAGGAAGAAAGAAAAAGAAAAGAAAATAATTTTGAATGAAATTTGTTCTAAAACGCATTGACCCGTTTACCTGAGTCTTGTAAACAGAATACTTAATACAGTTTAAGCTATTTATGACAATTCCCAAGAAATCCTTAAGGGTGCAGGAGGGGAGGGGAGGGAGAAAAGAGAAGAGGAGAGAGAAGAGTGAAGGAAAGAAAGAAAGAAAGCGCTCTCTCTCATCTCTAACCCTCTGCCCCCGACAGGCCTTCTCCCCATCACACCTGGCCTAGCACGGTGGCTCCCTAACCATGGCTCCCTAACCACACGCCCTGCTCCATCTGCTTTTCCTTTCATCTGACTCATTTTCTGAAACCCACGGATGTGTCATCATGTCACTTCCATGCTTTAATTGTTTCTTAGGCTAGATAGCACTGGGCTTATGGAAAGTTTGAATTAATATGGGAAAATACCCATCTTTAATCTAGCAAAACAGGATATAGAGGGACCATACGTTGTGCCGTTGAATACAGATTTTTTCAAACAGAACTCAGAAAAACAAGCTAGGATGTTAAATATCTAAGCAGTTCTTTCTGAGTGGTAGAATTATGGGTGGTTATTTGTATTTTCTTTTTTGAGACAGAGTCTCGCTCTGTGGCCCCAGGAAGAGTGCAATGACATGATAATAGCTCACTGCAACCTCTTAATTCTGGGCTCCAGGGATCTCCCTGCCTCAGCCTCCTGAGTAGCTGGGACTATAGACACCTGCAACTGCACCCAGTTAATTTTTCTATTTACAGTAGGGAGACAGAGTCTCACTCTTACTCAGGCTGGTCTCAAACTTCTAAGCTCAAGTGATCATCCAGCCTCGGCCTCTCAGAGTGCTAGGGGCAATCTGAGCTACCACACCTGGCCCCAGCTAGTCTTTTAAACAAAATATCTGTAGGGGCAGGTTCTTACTATATTACAACACTGTGAATAAATCTGAGAGAAATCTACGAATTCAACCTGCTAAGGTACATCCTGGATATTACAAGGCTCGTGAAACTGCAAAGATAAATTTTCGTTTGTATGGTTTTATGACTCATTCCACATCAGTGCATTTCTAGACAACTAAGTTTATCTACTGAAGAATACAAATCTGAGAAACAATAATCTTTTTTTTGCAGTTTTTGGCCAGGGCTGGGTTTGAACCTGCCACCTCCGGCATATGGGGCCAGCACCCTACTCCTTTGAGCCACAGGCGCCGCCCATGATAATCATTTTCAATGAAACTCATTCTAAAATGCATTGACCCATTAACCTGAGTCTCGTAAATAGAATACTTAATACAGTTTAAGCTATTTGTGACAACTCCCATGAAATCCTTAAGGGTGCGGGCTTACAGGGCATGTGCACACTACAATATTCCTGTACCTTTTCCTACCCTGTAACTTTTAAGTTTCCTTTTCTTTCTTCCTTTTAACAGGATGCCACAGTGTTACCTTGGCTAGAGTGCACTGGCCACATCATAGCTCATGCAACATCAAACTCCTAAGCTCAAGTGATCTTTCTCTCAACCCCCGGTGTAACTGGTACTCCAGGTGTACACCACCACGCCTGACTAAGTTTCCTCTTATTATCATTTTTGTGTATGTACAGACAGGGTCTTGCTATGTTGCCCAAGCTGATCTTGAACTACTGGCCTCAAGTGATCCTCTTGCCTCCGACTCGACTCTCA
>CAUYQV010098704.1:0-32869 GCA_963574575.1 Galagoides demidoff | reverse complement strand
ACCTGATATTAAAATTGGAGAAAATATATTATTTTAAAGGGGAAATTACAAGCATATTACACACAATTATCTCTTAATTATGTAGAAGTGTTTATATATTTTGATACTTTGAATTTGTATGAATAGCCTCCTAAATTAACTCTTTCCAAGACTAAGGATAAAATTGCTCAGTTAAGTTGTTGTCGTCGTCAGCTTGGGCTGTTAAGTATTACTGTGCCCTCACAATTGTTGGGGACAGAAAGAGAGAGCAAGCTCTCCAGCATCTCCTCTTAGGGTACCAACCCCATCATGGTGGCCCCATTCTTGTGACCTCATCTCCACTTAATTATCTCTCAAAGGCCCTGTCTCCAAACATCAACACCTCGGAGGCTAGAGCTTCAATATGTGAAATGAAATGGCAGATACAATTTAGAAGCAAAGAGTAATTGGTGGGGAGTTGATGATATATGAGGGTCAAAAGAGATTCTGTCCCTTCCCTCTACAAACTTAAAATAGGTTATCAGGCACACTAATACAGACATGCATATTCAAAGGCCATTAGGGACAAAGTGGAAGTGTTAAAGCAATGCCTGGTAGACAGCCAATCACGCAATGTAAAGGTAAAGCATAAGTGAATTTTTAGACAAAGGAAACAGTGAATACGGAGTCTTGGGAAGATCAGGTAAGGGAATGTAAAGAGTCACGTTTACCTAATCAACCCTGAAAGAATGCATAGGAAGAGTGGGACTACAGCAGCAACTATCAATTTGAGTGGGAAGCTGGGGAGTTGTGATCTTGAGCATGTATGCATTTCACATTAGTGAAGGCTACACATCAAAATATAGTAAGGCAGAGGATTCATTTTGTTTCATCTTTGGCTCTGAGATCCAAAAGGTCATCCCTATCATGTAAGCCTATCCATTTACAAAACTTCTAAAAATGTATCATTTAAATTGCTAGTTGTAGGTTGTATCTTAAATTTTACCTGCAACCAGATATTTACTACTTTTTCGGTATAACTGAAGTCTTTGAAACTATTTAGGAACAGGACCTAAAGTAAAAGAAAGCATTTTCAGGCTTCAAAGAACAAGTACAGTTTCTTTGGCTCACTGTTTAGATGAACTGCACTGTATGTTATCCAAAATCTATGATCACCGAAGTCCTCTAGATAATGTGGACTAAGTTCAAACCCTCTGCCCACTCAGTCTTATATAAGGAAGGCATATTTCAAGAAGGGTATCAGTGGGTGAACAGGTGACTTTGCCAAGCCTTCTTTGGTTGCAAAGATTTTAAAATCAGTCCTGTGGAGAGCCCACAACTGTCATTGGCAATACATTCAAGATCACACTGGGGAAAATTATTCCCCTGTGCGACTACATCCTCCAGTTCCTCAGGTCGGATCTCTAGTGAAGGTGTACTTCCCCTGGTGCTTGTGAAAGAACTCCAGATGCACATGAGCTGAAGACATTACATTGCTTCACAGTATTCCTTCTCTAGATGTGCTTTAATTTTTCTTGCAGGTCTTGTTTGCCCATCCTTTTACCTCTGTAATAAGAAACTGGGTCCCCATCTCTCTTTGCCTCACTCTGGATACAGGCACTGACAAGTCTAAGTTTGTGAGTCGTCCCTTTTTGTTTTTCCGCCTGAGTAATACCTTTCCTTTCCAAATTGAAATGTTGCTGTTGACTCATCATACCTTTTTGAAAAACAATAGCAAAACATACCTATGAATACTTTTAATAATAAGACAGAGAGTGTTCAAAGAAACCAGAATTATCTTTCCTTTGTATTACTCTGGTTCCCTTTTGGGCCCCACTTCATGGGGAAAATATGAGCCTTGATTAAGTATTTTCACCAAAATAGCATTTGCTAAGGCAGGAATATTAACTCAGGTAAGCAAAACGATTGTTCTTTTCATCTTAGCAATTCCATACCTACTCCCCTTCCAATCGACTTTTTGTAGAATATTAGTTTGCATTAAAAAATCCATTTAATTGCATCGGAAAAACACTTCACTGCCACGCTCCAGGCTGATCCCATGTTGCAGCTGCTCCTATTTAAGGGATAATTGTAGCTTCACTCTTCTACAAGGAACTAATTCTGATTTTGAAAGGATTTGTCCTCACAGTTTATCCTGATGAGAGAGGACTGGATTATTGCCGTGTAAAATAGCTGAATAGTCCTATTATAGCTATTATGCCACAAATGTTGTGTATTGTTGAAGATCAAAGTACTGTACCACACTCAATGGTGAGATGTACAAGCATGGCACACTTTCTAAATTATATAAAAAACATTGCATTTTATGAGTCATTTAGTACCATGTGAGCTATCTGTGGACCCTGTATCATTTCCTTCAGACTTTCCTCATCATTCTGAAATCCTTTATTTTCTGGTTGAAAGACTTACAATCTAGTCATTTCTCACTAGTCTCTCCAGGAAATAAACTTCAGCAGTCTGTGTTCTTCCATTGTAGGACATTACTCATTGCATATTGTCCTATTTTACATTTAAATTACTTCAGAAAAATGGTAAGCAACCCTGAACAATAGTAAATTCTAACTGGTAAATTGAGAAAATGTAAACATTTCCCATTGAAACTATGAATGATGCTTTTTGAATCTTTCAAATACATAGGACTCAGTACTGGTTAGATTTTAAGGAAACAAACATGGCGACTTGACTTTACCCTACAACCTGGTTGGGAAGGTGAATCTGCATACGTATGCATGACAAGATGCCTTTTAATACAGGATGGTCCAGATGAATGGTATTTTTAAAGAATGAGGCTTTCTTCTCACTGGAAAAAAATGTGACATTGGCTATCTCTGAAAAATTCCCCCATTATATAAGAAGCCAGAAAAGCAATGAATATTAATTCATTCAGGTATTAATTATTAATTCAGGTATATAATATGGCATGCTTTGATTTTGGTTTTAATATTTGGCATTGCAAAATCAATCCCTCTATATATATTGTTTCATTCTCATAGTCAATCAATAGAGGGTTTCCACTCTTGAAGAAAAACCAACTCCAAAATGTAACAAAAAATGTCTGTCGGAAAGTGCCATTTTTTTGTCAAATGATTTTTATAAGACTCTCATAAATCACAGATAGGATTAACTGTCTAGAGGCTATTTTCCCAAAGTAACACATTCTGTATGTGATTTGGAGACATTACTACAAGATTTAGGACTCACCTACATGATATGAAGAATTGGTAAACATGAAATATGGTCTGTGAAAACAACTGCAAATTTGAAAACACAATTTGTGAACCTATAATTAAAATGAAGATAGGTGATGATGAGGCAACAAAATCAAATGTTTAGTGTGGTTTATAATAACTGGTTAAGCCATTCAATGTAATCTGTAAAATTAAATGAGACAGTGAAACTCAATGTAAAGAAATTAGGACCACGTCTAGGACATAGTAAGCATTTCATTAATTGTAGGTATTGATGGTTTACATCAGTACTGGTAAGGAGATGGTTTGTTTACAGGCTTACATTTTTTGATAATTAAGAGTATAAAAAGTTCCTTGTTCAGGTGAGTAAGTCGAAAAATGGAACTATACAATTTATACATTTTTACTTGGAGTAACTGGATAGATTGTAAAACTCCTCCTCTAAAAGGGCAGTGCAGAACATAACCTCCTGGGAATGAGGTCCTGTCCTCTCGTAATGACCAACACAAAACAACAATCCAGCCTATTTATTAACATTTCAGGCTTTTAACATTTTCTTCATCTCCACTTCTTAAAACCATTGGGTAGCTTTTAAAAACTCCTATTCCCAGGCCCTACCCAAAATGAATAATCAGAATCTATATAGGTGTGGCCGTGGCATAGGAACTTTTAAAAACTGCTAAGAGATTCCACTGACTAGACAAGATTGGAAGAGACTATTCAACAAGACTACAAACTTATCTAGACCAGAAACCATTTTTAGTAACCAGTTTTTATATTTTACATACCATGTTTCCCTGAAAATAAGACACTGTCTTATATTTATTTTTTCTCAAGAAGACATACTAGGTCTTAATTTCAGGGGATGTCTTATTTTTATTAAGTATAATACAACAATCTACATCTATTCAAATACAGTTAAGTCATCTTCTTCTGGAACCTGACAGGGGGAGTCAATCTTGTTGGTGGGGCTGGCGCTAATGATGCGTGAACTTCTTTCCCCTAGCCATTTGCATCTGTGCAATAGGATGTCTGTGACCGTGGTTACCACACAAGCACCCTCGCAAGTGCCAAGGGCTTGGAGAAAGGAACTGTGGCAGATAAAAGGTATTCCAGTCTCCCTTACTGATCCATGCCGAAATGCATGGTGTGGCTATGCAGATATGCTGGGGTAGGGCTTATATTTAACAAATGCATAGAAATCCTGCTAGGGCTTATTTTGGGGGTAGGTCTTATTTTCAGGGAAACACAGTAGTATACAGCATTAGTACTTTTCACTGAGCTCTCTGCTGAATAATGTACAAAAGAATGAATGAATGGACAAATAAATGAGTATTTTATTTAGCCGTGATATGGAACTGAATAGTTCTAGGACTGAAATGTAATAAAATACCTTTCTATCTCTGTTTTGTAACTTAATACAATTCACTCTGAAGTTTAGATATTCAACTTTCCCATGTTTTTCTTGGTAGAAATACATCCACCCAGTTTATGATGGGCCTTGGATAGAACATTATAAAGACAGTATTTTTTCAGATTACACTGAGATGACCTTCATGGTTTTCTTCCTATGTATAAATGACTGGAGTTAAGAGATTTTCCTTTCAACAGCTCATATTCCTCCACATCACATCACACTGCTTTGACTGTACATACTCCATATGGGAGAAACTGGGCCCTTGATTAAGTACAGGAAGGCATGTGTCCACGCATTTGGTTTTTCCTTCAAAGTAGAGAAAAACAATAGGCCTTGAGAGCAAAAAGGGTGACATCATTGTCTCCCAGGTTTCAAGAAGCTGATAATGATAATTTCAGCACTGAACCATTTCATCTCATCTTCCTAACATCCACAGGGCTGTCAAACAAGAATCAGTTATTAGACCAGCCTGAGTAAGAGCAAGACCCTGTCTTTAAATAGCTGGGGTTGGTGGTGGGTGCCTATAGTCCCAGCTACTTGGGAGGCTGAGGCAAGAGAATTGTTTGAGCCCAGGAGTTTGAGGTTGCTATGAGCTATGACACCACAGCACTCTACGAAGGGTGACAAAGTGAGACTCTGTCTAAAAAAAAGAAAGAAAAATCTGTTATGGATTCTAATAAAATATTTAAAAATCAAGGTTTGAAATGATGCAATACATTGCTAATAAGTGTTGGTTTGATGACAAAAATTTAAGTTTAGAAATGTTTAATTTAAATCTAAAAGGCTAATTATTGTAGATATTATAGAAGGCATATCAAATATTAGCAACTGCTATATTAGCAACTGCAACTGAATTTTGAAAGCTAGTGTTATAAATTACAAAACTTCATTTAAATTTTATTATAAGACCTTAATTAGGAGGAAGAACACATTTTCTATTTCTTACTTATTTTGGGCCTTGAAGGACTTGCAAACGGGGAGAGGAATTCTTTTTTTCCTTACTTGCTCCTCCTTCTCACCCCAACCTCCACCATACCAATGTTGAAGGTAGAGGAAGAAAACTATGTTTTGGCTATTTATAAAAATGATAACAAGAAGAAAGAAAAACAATGGCTTAAGAGAAAAAGGAAGAGGATATAAAGAGTACAAAGCCAAGAACCTGGAGGTATCTTGCATAGTCAACTAAGCTAGCAATATTAATATTACCATTTCCTATAGTCTTAGATTTCTCTTCCCAGGTCTCTGCTTTCACTTGACCGGTGCTCTCAATTGCAGGGCAAGAGACATAGCTATGGGAAAGTTGCAAAGAAGGGTTGGCAGTCAGCTTGTACTAAAAGGGTGTGGAGAGCAGCAAAATCTTTTCAGTATTGTCCTTGGCTCCAGAAACAAGTGGAACAGATGAGGAGCTTCCAGGCTCCTTTGTTGGGAGGGCCCTGGCCCTAGTGGGCCAGGCTGCTCTCTCCTGAGAAGGTAAATATTGCCCACTCTTACTTGGACTTCGCACCAAGGCCACTGGCCCCAAGAATGAATGCTGGACCACAGCCAAGAGATCCTAAATTATCCCAACCACGAGGAGATCAAGTTGTACGTTTCTGGCTGAGGGGGTAATGTGGGGGGTGGGGAGGGACACAAGTGGCGATTTCCTCATTCCACTTACCGATTGGAGAAATGGGGAGGCGGACTACAGGTCTCCCCAGCCGGCCAAGAGCATTATTTGGCATACAGCTATAAAAAAGAGAAGACTCCCATGAAGGTCAACTAGCAAACCGTCATGTTTTCCTTCCAGCCTGACCATGTGCTGGTAATTGTTTTCTTATTTACCTTTCGAGTAACCCCTATTGTGAGTCCCCAAGGCAGCCTCAACCTTAGCAAACCCTCCAGTGGAGTACGTTATTATCCAGAGGTGCGGGCTGAAAGCGCGTGAGGTGTAACTCTTATGGTCCATCTACCCACAGCAGGAGGCTCTTTGCCAAGCATTCGGCTCGGGCTCGGGTCCCCAGGACCGCTCACTGTGCAGAGGGGCCGCGCTCCCTGCGGCTTCTCGGACCCCAGGAGCAGCGTTGCTCAGAAAAGTCACCTCTACAACCGGCCGGGAATAGGGGGTGGGGGCGCAGTTCAGGAGTGGGGACAGCAGCCGAGGAGGTGGTAGGGGGGGTCTGAGACAGGGGTGGGGAGGGCCGTGGAGGGGAGTGGGTGGTGCCGGGGAGGGCCGGGGGCGGGGCTGCGGGGCGGGGTGCTCCAGAGCGCCCCCTCGCTGCACACTCCCCACGGTGCCCAGAGGCCGCCAGAGGCTCGGGTTCGCCAGTCCCTTTGTGTGCGACTCACTGGCCCAAAGGAGCGCGGTTTGGGTTCAGCGGAGGCTCCCACGGGTCCTGCCGCTTCTACCCATTTCTGTCCGCTCTCTCCTTCTCTTTCTCCTCCTCCTCGTCTCCTCCCTCCTCGGGTTCCCGGCCCCGAGCAGTAGCCATTGGGCCGCGAGCAGCCCGAGTCCCGCCGCTCTCTCCACCCCGCCCGGCTCGGGGCGCTCTCCCCCCTCCTGATCCCCCAACCCCCATCCCGGGCCTCCAAGGTGGAGAAAATAAACTACCAGCAGAGTAACTCAGAGTCTCCAATAAAACGCCCAGTACCTAGAGCCCGAGCGCGTGTTCTGGGCGGTGAGGGGCGAGGGAGGCGGGGATGGGGGGGGCGGGCGGGGGGACAATGAGCGCATGAAGTTACCTGCCCGGCGGCGGCGGCGGCGGCGGGACCGAGAGGCGGCTGCGGAGCAGGCTGCGCGCTCGGCGCCGACGGGTGCGCGCCGCGGCTTGGGGGAGAGTTAAGCGCTTCCCCCCCCCCCTTTTTTTCTCCTCTTCTTCTTAAACAAACCACAAACGGATGTGAGGGAAGGAAGGTGTTTCTTTTACTCCTGAGCCCAGACGCCTCTCTCTGTTCCGTCTAAGCTTGTTTTGCTGAACACTTTTTTAAAAAGGAAAAGAAAAGGAGTTGCTTGATGTGAGAGTGAAATGGACGTAAGATTTTATCCACCTCCAGCCCAGCCCGCTGCTGCGCCCGACGCTCCCTGTCTGGGACCTTCACCCTGCCTGGACCCCTACTATTGCAACAAGGTGAACGCTCTGCTTTTGTTTCCACGATGTTCTCGCTGCGTGATCCCGGGAGGGGGGCGGCGGCGGCCTGGCCGCGGCGGGGCCGGCCGGTTCGGCTCGCAGCCGGCTGCAGTCCTGCGTGCGCTAGGGTAGTAAATATTGTGGAGTAGCTCCGGGGGTTTGCCAAACACCGCGATTGTGCGGAAAGTGACACGATTTGCTCGGATTCTTTCCTTCCTGCTGTTTGTGAATAAGGATCCCTGTCTAGGTTTGCCGGGGGGCGTTTAAAAAAATAATTAGAGAAAAAACACGGATACTTTGGGGGTGTGTCTGGGGTCCTGGAACGGAGGCAGAGAAAGAGAATTCAGTTTATTTACCAGTTCCCCCTTCTCCCTCCCTCCCTCTCTCAGGCTGTGGGAGCTTGTAGCACCGCTTCCCTGCCCGGGATTAGTTGCCAGGGAGCAGCCGGGAGTCGGGGTGCAGGGACCCGGGAGGCGTCCCCACCCCCTACCTGGAAAAGTGCCCCACAACTCTTTTGTTTCCCCAAACCGGTTCCGGAGGCCGAGCCTTGGAGTTCGGACACTGATGCCGGCCAGAGGACTGTGCTGTAGCCGGGTCACCGTTTGGGGAACAGCTCCAGTTTGGGGGGTGCGCGCGGAGATTGCAACTTTGTTGGGAGCCGAACGAGCGCATTGCATTCAAGTCCAAAGATCTCGCACTTGGCACGGGGGATTGGAGTAGGATCCCAGATAGGGTTGTAACCCACCGCCCGCGGACGTAGGGTGCCTGGGCAGAGGGAGATGGGGGCAGGGGGACCAAGCCGGTGACTTGGAGGTGGGGCGTCAGCGGGGGCTACTGCATAGTTTTGCTGAGTCCACGGCATAGAACAGACACTACTTATGGAGGGGATTAATCTCTGGGCTTCTCAAGTGGGAAGACACAGAAGAACTGGTCCCCCAGAGCAGCTGCAGTATCACGACTGTCCCCTCCGCGGGCTTGTTAGACGTGTCTAAACAGTCCGGCTGGATGAACGCTGGCGGGGAGAATTGAGTTCTCTGAAACCCTGGGCGTACCTTTTAGATGCTCAGCACTTGCTTGATGAGAAATCCGCCTGATCCAACCCCTTTAGACACTTCCATGTCGACCCCTCAGTATATTCCACAAGAAAAATCTTGGGACTCCCAGCGTTTGCCTGGTGCACAACTGTCACCAAACACTTTTTTTTTTTTTAAGTGTACAGTGGTATTTAGCGTGCTGCTTTCTCAGCCCCTGGCTCGCCACTTTGAGACCCACTTGCAGCTCTGAGTCTTGGACAACCCTAACGCGCGCGCGCACACGCTCACTTCCCCGCGGAGAAGGTCCTCTGTGCTGTGTACAGTGTAAGGCGTCCTCAGAGGGCTGAGGTGTGTGCCAATGGCATTTAGGCAAGTTAGAAAAGAGGGGAATCTTGTCTTGGGCAAGGTAGAAACGCTTTCATCACACAGGAGCCCTTTACCTAAGGGCAAGTTGAGAGATGTGGAGCACTTTGGCTGGCAACACAGGAGTTTGTGTGAATCAAGTTTCATTTTTTACTGGGAACGTAGTTCTTTTAGTCTAAAATCTGTTTTGCCTGTACACTCAATATTTTGTTACGTTTTATTTTTTATTTTGCTTATCACACCAATACTATTACTAAAAGAGAATAATAATAATAAAATAAAGTAGTAGCCCATTCCTGGAGAGTGGATGCATCCTGCGGTAGTTGCCGGAACCAAAAGCCCAAAACCATTTGGGTAATGAAACTGGACAAATCTTATTAAATGTGTCAGTGATTTGGGGGCTCCAAAAAGAAGGCAATGTGTCCGATACACATTTCATTTGTCATTCTTGTGATAGTAAGTTCAGATTTAATTTAAAAGTTAAATGCTTTGGAAAATCAGGAATTACCTCAAAATATTAAATCATTTTCCAATTAATTGCTTTAAGTAATTTTAGTGGGTTGCGCTGTGAATTGAATAAATTAATTTAGAAAGTCTTCAGAATTTCTTTACTAGCTCATTGAAGTTCCTTTTAAGTCATCCCCTATAAGAAGCAAACTGTTCTTTTTAAATGCAAATTAGCACCCCTTTCTACAGACTAGTTGCAAATCTTCTATTTAACTTACCCAGGGAATAGTAGATTTTTAAAAATGCAAAGTCATAAGATATGCTTCTAATAGTAGGAAAAGACTTCATGGAAATGGTTCTCCAGGTACATGTTCCCTGGCCCATCTGATGAAACAGTCCATCAGAGATATTTGTCATGGATCCCTGATTATATTAAATGTACTGAGTAGTTTTCTAGGCCTCATAAAGCCCAGGCACTTCAGTTTTTTACTCCACAGTGATTAGCATTGGTGCACAATTTCTGTCTAGATCCATGATTTTAGCTGCTTAGAATGTAGTCAGCTAGCACTCATTTTTGCAGTGATTCAAGTGGATTTGCATAGGAGACAGAGGAAGGGCAGAAGTTTGGAAGAGATGAAGTAAGAAATCTGTATCTACACTTAGTAAAAATAGGTTGTATCAAACATCCTCAAAGAGACAAGACTGCAAAGTAAACTTTGTCCTCTTCAGAGGTGTAATGAATGTGTAGTTTATTACAAATAACAGTGACTTTGTCAGGTGATTTATTTTTAATAGGGTGATAAGATCATAAATTACTGATTATCTTTATTTTAAACCTGCCAACACTTTGCTATTTAAAGTTGGTGTGTTAAATCCCAGGGAAACCAGTATCTTTGTGTATTTTAGTATCCTGATACTGTAACTACAGTTTTCCAGTGACATCTTTTCAAATGTCAGAAGAGATCCTAATGGAGAAAATGAATATCCTCTTCCTGAAGCTTTTCTAAACTAAAATGTGATTGTTTTACTTTGCTGACACTTTCCAGTACAGCTGTCCTATAGATTGCCAAAGCACTACTTACATTTATTTTTCAGTTAATAAACTCTGTAGGAAGCATTTTTGGAAACAGTTTAATCTAACATTGCTGTATTGTAACAGCACATTACAGGATGAACATATCACTGTGCAAACTGCCCTCCATTTTCACATAGCCCATTGAGGGGACAATGTGAGTGATGGTAATGGCAAGTGTGTGTGAGGCGTCTCTCTTATACAAACAGCCAGAACGGATGGCATGTTGCTGCATATAGGTCAGTCTTTGAAATAGCAATGTCGCTCATAGACTGGACAGACACATGTAGGGGAGAAGTAATAGTTGTTCACATCTTGCACCTTACAGCATGATTATATTTCAGACACTGAAAGATGGATACCATAAGTGGAGTTTCATCTAATTAGACTATTTTAAGTAACAGTGTATCCCTTAATTGAACTGAGTGCTACCCAAAGAAATCAGATTAAATAAGCTCACAAGTGGAGTTCGGTAGTAAAATACAGTCCTATTTTTTGTTCTGGTCGAAGATGTCAGATTATCAGTTTAAATCCATACCTACAGAGTACTAACAGTTCCTTTCAGTTTCTTAGCGCCATGTCATTTCCAAAGATCGTTTTCACTGATTTTATGCTAAAATAGGACAAAGAAGTAGCACTTTTTCATTTTTACAATGATGTGATGTGTTCAGTTATTGCTCAGTATCTGCCCACACAGAAGTAGTAATACAATTATGTTATGAAATTGCTAATGACAGGGATGGTGACCTCGGCAACAGTGGGAGGGGAAATGATAGGCTTTACTGTTCTCAGTGGTTGCCTTTGCGGAATTATGTCCTGACTCTTTCTTTAGTTCATTTAGAAACAAGAAAGTCCAAAACACAAACTCAGACTTAATTCTAGTGATCTATGGAGTAGAGAATAATGGATATTTGGAATGCTCAGCTTTTATTATTGAAATGAGAAGGGCATGGTATACTTTTTCCATATAAAAGCAGGAAGAAGGACCCATCTGTATTGAAACCTGTTTGAGAATGTCAGGGCAAACATTAGACATCTGATAACTCTAGAAAATGAGACTTATCATGGGCTCTGTACAATCTCTTCTGAGTATATTACGTATTGTACGTCAATGTGGCAGTACTTATCACATCTAAAATACAGAATTTGCAAGCACATTAAGGTGGAGTTATTCCTATTTTGATTAATAAATGTAAGAAAAGGAAGAGGATGGGAGGAGGAGGGGGCAGAGGGAGAGTGGAAGAGGAAGAGGCAGAGGAGGAGAGGGAGGGTAATAAGCAATTTAGAGTATCATGCTTGATTAGTTCTCTATCCACCTCCATGACTTCAACTTTGGGAAATTCATAGTTGATACTTCATACATCATTTATATAATTAAAATTCCCCTAGGAGTTTTATTGGTTGGCACCTTCCACAAGTTTTGAGGCCTTTAAATAGGTTTTAAATAAATGCACAGACAAGAAAGGCCATAAACCAAACAGTCATGATTTAGGCCACTAAATCAGATATACAGAAACCTCAAATATAGCTATCTTGACTTTATAGGATATTACACTATTAGAAATTTTAAATATCCGTGCAAAGTGAATTATGAGTTTTAACGTAGCAAATGTGGTTTAGTATTCTCACAATTTAAAATATATTTTGAAAGTTAATAAATGATATTAAGAACATTAATATTCTGCTTATTTACAATAATTGAACTAATATTTAAATATCTAATTGTATGCTTATTGTAGTTTTTTTTAAATGATGTGATTGCAAGGGGATTAAGAACAGTAGAAGAAAGTAAAGCACTTAAAACTGGAAAAATCAGGGATATTTCTAAATTTAATCAATTCCTAGGTACCAAACCTGGTTGAAATGTTGGTACCAAACCTGTTGAAATTGAGTGTAGGACTGTTTCTATTGGTTACACATTTTGTGTGATGGGCTCAGTTCAAAAGGGGTAGCCTAGAAAACTGGTGGGGCAGGGAATTTTATTTAGCTATGAAGAATGATTTATTCTAATGCTTTCCAGCCTTTTGCTAGAACACTAGGAAGTAGAAAAGACCCTGGGGATATTTGTCAAATACTAATAATCCTTCCTTTCTTCATTGAAGGAAGTCTTCATGCCCAGCACCTCTCACCTCCCACCCCTCCACAAATACCTGGGACTACCTGAGATGGTGCTTGCCCTTGTAATGCTGCTCCCAATCTTAGTCTGAACCTGGGAGGCCTGTATTTTCTAATCTGAACTCTCTTACCACCTTGGTCATTTAACTCACCCTCCTGGTTGCCTTGACCATCAGCATCATAATCATGTTAACATACCCAGAAGGTAGGAATTTTCTGGATTGGATTCTACCAGCCCATATCAACTTTTTAAAGGCCTCAATTATGCTCTTATTTCCACATCTTCCTATCCAAATGAATGACCTGCAATCATGTAATAAGGGGCTTAGAAAACTTAAATATGATGCTGAGAGGTGAAAACCATGGCTGATATTTCTAAGCTACTAAAGGCCATCTCCTTCCCTCCCCATTTTATGCAGAGCGTAAAGAACTCAGAGATAAGCTACTTGAACATCCTTCCTCAGTGAGGAAGCTTTGTTTACACTCCAAAATGGTGTGAAAATGGGACTGTCATCTTCTTTTAGTATACAGTAAGTTAGGTGGCTACACTTTCAGTAAGTATAGGAATTAGCATGCTTATATATTCACATCTGCATATATATAGATAACTAAAATGACAATGGCTGGCCATGCAGAACTTATTGAATTAATCAAATTTACATCAGTTATGACCCTACATTTTAGCTGTCTAAATAAGAATCTCAAAATTTATGAGAAGTCATAAGGTAGGATGTTTATCTTATGTCTCAAAAATAAAATGTAATTATCCTGAGTTGACTAACTGCCATTAACAATTTCATAATGAACCTAAATTTATGAATTTCATAAATGAATCTAAAATGTATACTTTTCGCAGAAAACAAGATTGTAGCTTACTATGAATCTAAAGTGTATACTTTTAGCAGAAAATAAGATTCTAGCTCACTATAAATGATTAGATACTGTGCCTGCAAGAAGCTTCTGTTTGAAGAATCTAGTGTCCACTGCTCTCTTGTTTATTTAAATTAAATGTTTATACAAGGAGTTAATTTTACCAGTTTTAAGGATGCTTTCCCCCTCCTCTCATTTAAAACTTCCACTTTGGAGTTATTGATACATTTTCAATTGGTCTTATTCCTTGAACATGTACTTTTTAGACCCAGATAGCTTGTGGTCCCCATTGGTTGATGGTGAATTGTGTTAAATGGACTGTCCACTAGGAAGCTGGAGTGCCAACGGGGGTCCTCAAACTATGGCCTGCCGGGTGTTTTTGCCACGGTTGCCTGTCCTGCTTAGCAGCCAACTCGTCCTGGGGCCTGCAGTCTGGCCCTCCAGCGGTCTGAGGGACAGTGAACTGGCCCCCTGTTTAAAAAGTTTGAGGACCCCTGGCCAAGATGATACTGCTTACATCTGCCCTGAATTTGAGAATTTTTTGTTTTAAACTGAGTATGCCAAATTTCATCCCAAAGAGCAATTTCTCATTAAAAACAGTTGAGTTATAAGCTGCTGCAAAATGTGGTTTATAATGGAAGTGCCAACAGACTGTTAATTATAGCAGTTCTTCCATAATACTTTGAGGCATGGAATTCACATTAACCTGAATGAGCTTTTCCCGGGTATAACATGTTTCTCCCTTCAGCATTCATTTTGAAAATAGGAGCATTATATTGCTCTGTGCTTGCAGAAAAGAGAAAGGAGGGTAAAGCTGGAAAGAAACCCACTGCTTTTTCCTGACAGTAGGTACCGGTATTTTTCAAGACCTCTTTAGTTTGATCTGTGGCATGTTTTTGCCTTATCTGGTGAAAAATTATGAAGTTAACTTTTAAAAGTTATCTTCAGATTTCTGTTCTACTTCTGCAAAATCATCATTGATCTATATTTATAGTACCAAAGGTCATGAAACTAGGGTTACTCATAATGCTTTTTTCTGTTTGTCCGTTTTTTCACTGGGGATATTTAAATGGTTCTGCTTTAGCTAAATGTATTGTTGTTTATTCCGGAGTTAATGTGCCTTTATGAAACTGTCTTGAAAGGACTCCTCGTTAAAAGAAAGCCGTAGTTGGCCAGGAAAATAGATTGTATTTTGAGTTACTGTATGGTCTGATAAGTTATTTGTATCTGGTCCAAAGTAGTGGTGATACCAGCTTTTGCCTGAAATGTCTTTTGATTGAAGTCTTTGATGCCCCTATGAAGGGGTCACCTGGTCAGAGATTGGTGTGTGTGTGTATTTGTGCATATGTATGTGTTTGGATGTGAGTGTTTCTGTGTTTCTCATGGTTCTAGATATACTTCTGGCCATAAATATGTGAGAGTTTATCCTACATGGCAGACTCCATCAATGTGAACAACAACGACAACAAAGCTAATCTTCATGGCTACTAGCAATGCCTAATCACCACTCCCTCTCAATAAACTTAGCCATATTTCACAGGAAAAGATACTACTCAGAATGTTAGGACTTTAATTGGACATGTTATAACCTAATGAGACTAAAAACTAAACCATGGACCCTTCTTACAAAAAGACTCTTTATTTGTTCAAGATTTAGGATAAAAACTTGAGGGCCTAAATCTGTGTTTATTTATTCCTTAGGCAAAATAAATCTAACCATGAGAAGATGCAATTCCCTCCTCTTCTATTTTCCATTCTCTTGAGAAGGCTGGTAAAAGTTCTGACGCTAAAACCTTTAATTCATCCATGTCACAGTCTTCTGTATATCCAGTAGTGAAAATAATTTATGTTTGTATCAAGGAAGTCTTATGAGAATTAAGGAAGCAACAGAGGTACATTATTTTGAAATCCTGTGGTGAAAGATGTTCAGAAATTTGAAGAATGGTAAACTTTAGTAAAATACTCTATTGTCAGCCATTTCTGCTATCCTAGTGGAATAAAAGAGTTTTCAGAAGTTGTAACTGGTGATTCTTTGAGAGTCAAAGGTGAATTTGGGAAAATGGGGCATATTTAGGTACAGTCTGTAATCTCTCTTCTTCCCTGCAATATGGAGAAGTTCCCAGGAGGCCCCATTTCCCCTCTCCACATTAAGAGTCAGTGCATCTAAGGAGAGAGGCTATTGATGAAGGCTGTTGCCTGTTTTGCACTGTAAGAAGATAAGATAAAAGTGGAGAGTAACTGTGAAAGAGGGAAATGCCCTCTTGTAGTTCCTGACTTTAGGGAGGCAAGCTTGCAGATATCTCTATACTTTCCTCTGATATATATGGGTCAGAGATGTGGAATATAATGTGCAAGATTAATTAATAAATGGTCCAGCTGGGTCTAAAGCTAGTCCAATTACGTTGAAAGAGTGTCTGTGTGCTGCCTGATTTCCCTGAGTCTTTTAATGCAATTAAATGGTTAATTTAAAAAAAATGATAGGTAAAGTTTTATAGGCATTGGCATCTTCATACCATTGTACCAACCAGTCCTTCTTTTCTACTCCAGTACACCTCAGTCTAAAATGCCAGTAACAATCGTATAAAAAGAAATGTTAATAATAAAGAGGCTGGATAACCTTTCAACAAAAAGTATATTTTATCATTTGGCAGATGCAGTCATGAACATTAATCATAGAAACCTGCAGATAGTAGAAGCTTAATATCAAAGCTAATGATTTATTTTATGTTAATGACTTCCTGCCAGGGCATAAAAGACTGTTCATAATGGACTCTCAGACCTATGTTGAGTTACTAAGGCTAATGGGATAATCTTTCCTCTTCCAAAATTAAGCTTTTTAAAATAAATTATGCTGTTATTTTTCAAGGTAACTCTCAAAAATTTATTGCAAAAGTAATCTTTTAAGAACTACTTGAAAAAATTAAAAGGAAGAAAAATCCCAAAGCAGCTTTTCTAGTTCATGAACAGTTTTACTTAATTAGAGAGAGAAAGTTTGCATGTATGCTAATATCCCTGAACTTGTAATGCTAAATAATTTTAAAGGCAACCTTCTGTGATGCAATCTGGCTTTTGAGATTCAACTCCTATAAGTGTGTCCCACCATAGACCATGTTTTTGTCTTGTCGGCCATTATCAACCAATAATGAACTGAAGGGCAGTAAAACCTGTGAGTTTTTCACTGGGAAGTTTTAAAAATCATGTTTACAATTAGTTATAACCAACATTATATTTCAATAAGAGATAATTTGCCTACTAAAGTTCACATAATGTGCTAATCACGTCTAGTGGTTAATAAACTTCACTCCCCTGATGGCTATAAAAGGCTATTATATTCATGGCAGCAGTTCAGGTACAGCTGCTGCTGTGTTAATAATGCATCATTGTCCCACTAATCAACATAGCAAAGGTCAGCACCCTTAAGCACCTAAGCCACCTACTCTCTTTCCAAAATATTTATTAACACCCTAAAAGCATATCTGTTCATTTTCTATGACCTCCAGTCAGTTAATTCCACTCCAAGCTACTTGTGTGATAAAGATTTTGTACCCTGAGCTAGGTCACAGAAGAGATTGATGTATGTTCCTAGTAATCTTTTTACATAAACACGTTTCCGTAGTCATTGACTGAATTAGTGTTGGGTTGTTATAGCCATGAGCACCTTTATAATTAAATAGGTGTGCACCAAAAAGAGAATGTTTTCAGATTTAGAAGAAAAAAACTTTTCAATAACCAGAATCATTTAAAGAAAGTGGAGTGAATCCGGAGGTGGGAGAGGAATTTAGAATCTAAGCAGAAATTAATTGGTGTTAGTTTATAGACCTGATGCAGTAGTGAAATATTATTTTCTTAATTGTTCTTTTGGCATAGGAAAGCAATAATAGTAAAAGCTTCTTAAGTCATATTTTCTTCACACAAAGAACATATTCATGTGGGATTTCCATTTTGCTGGAAAATCGTGCAAATCAATAAGCCAGCACTTATCTGCATTAAAATTAGGTAGACAACAATTTATAGGTATAGTTATAGTGTGGGTCTCTTCATACCCTCGGTTCGTGGTTAAGATAATTCGTGCTTTTGTGTTCTCATAGAGAAGCCAAAACGTTAAGTGAATAAGATCTCATTTTCTCGTCTTGTATTATTGTCTTCTGTTTTCCGTTACTCATTTTGATAACCTTGTGTGTGTGTTTTCCTTTATGATTTGGGAAACTTAAATGTTCTAAGAGAAGAGAAAGAAGAGAAACTCAACTATGTTTCCATCGTCAAGAGAAATGCAAAAGGCAAACGAGTGGGAGGGGCTTCTATTTGTGCAGCACAGAATGTACAATGGTACATTTGTCATGCTTTAAATATATAATGCCTACAATAAAATATGTACAGGCACAGTTGTGATCTATGAAGTCCCGGGCTCCAGTGCCATTGTTTGTTGTCTCTACGGTTGTCATACATTGTTCTTTGCACATCATACCCTTACAGCAGAATTTGACACAATTTCTAGCTTTCAGCCCTGCCCCATTTTCATTGCACAATATACATGAGTTTGACAGGGTGTGTTGAGGACAACTCTGGCAAGCAATTGATATTTTGAAGTGGCAAGCGTTTCAGCAGCTGCCTGCTTGTGAAAAAGGAATGATAAGATATACTGTATTGTTAGTTGCAGGGAAAGCATTAAGGTTTAAGCTCTGTAAAAATGTACACATTATTCGTCAGTGGTGAAGCAAGTCTTTTATGTTTTTTAGAGCTTAGCTCTCTGGCTGATGTGAACTAGAATGACATTGGTCAGTAAATGAATAGGAGTTCTTTGAATTTGAACTGCTGCCAATTTTGCACCAACAAAAGAACTGACAAAAGAAAGATTTTATGTGAAATGCAAAGCACACGCAATGTTTTGGGGGCGGGGAAAGGGAAGGATAGAGAGAGAGGGAAAACCCACACCAGAGAATATTCTTTAACACATACTTGCAAGGATACCAAATAGTTAAACACATCTGTTTTTCATGGTTCATTAGCTACAACCTAAGCTGTTTTATCTAATGTGCTTTAAAAACCTGTTGTATACACATAGGCTTTCAGAATATGTTCCTGTGGAATTTAGAGTGTTTTTCTAAATATCGCACTGTGCCCTGAAGGCCTGTTGGCAGAATATCAGAGTCACCCACTGCTGGAGTCCCCAACTCTCTCTCTATCTGGTAGTGGGAAATTGTAGTTTAATCAGTTATGGCACTTTCAGTGTGTAACGTTCATTAGCAAGGCAATTTGTCATGACTGTTAATGGTCAGGGTGCATCTGCTCTCTCAGTTACAGAGCATAAGTAAGAAGGCAAATATTTCAATATCTGATAGTATTAACTTGTTTCAAATTTGTAATCCAAGGTTAGTTGCGCAAAACAGACACAACAGCAGATTAACAAGCATCTTGTATTCAATTTTACTGAGCCCTGTTTTTTTTTATTTATGACTTTAAAGCACACTAATATGCTATTATGAAGGGTACAGTCTTTGATTAGATGTTCAACAGAAATGAAGTTATGAGCAGAGTACCTTCTGGGTTTATCTGGAAAGAATTTATGTGCATAATATTTTTCTGTAGCCCTTCATAAATTGAAGGGTTTGATGCATGCAGTATTTCTAACATGTTACTTATTCTTCTCATGATTAAAAAAGTCACTTTCCCATTTGGTTATACACTGGTCGGTGACTTTTTCAGAGTTCAGATCTATTTTAAAAGTTTTAAAATTCTAGTAAAAAATTTTAGAATGAATTAGAAATGTCTGATTCTTTCCCAGAAAACTGCTTTATAAGATCATTGTTCTAAATGGGGAGGGGTTGAAAAAGATTTCCTCAGATGAAAAGGTTAGGATTTTTTAAGTATCTCATATTTTCTAGGTATGACATCATGTAACTTGCCATACAAAATCTTTTTGACATATTTTCATTTTTAATGAAAGGCCCCCAAATACAGAGCATAATGATTTCTTAGAAATTGAACCCAATCTTGGTAAAAAATTCATTCTTGCTAGTAACAAAAGCTGTTACTGTTTAAGCTCCCGTTGAGCGGTTAGTTGGTACGCTTCGCTGAATGTTGTCAAAAAGGCTTTCCTCATGATTGACAAGCCGGCAGGAATGTGAATGGAGATTTTAATTGCGTATCATGTGTGCATATCGGAGTGAGTGAATTCATGACTCTGCTTAGCTCCATATCTCTGTAGGTCAGCCGTGCCAAAAAATGCTTTTTTATGTGCAGTTTTTCCAAAAGGAGAAAGGTGTGTGTGTACTGAAGTCATTTGTTATTCATTTCTGAAGTGAAACGCTTGTGTTCCCTGAGCCTCAGAGTTTGAAAGTGGAACAAAAATCTATTTTCAGATTTCTTTCTTTTACTCTCTGCACTTGTAATATGCTTGGATGATGTAAATTCTTTCCAGTTACAAGTTGGGAAAAGTCTGCCAGAGCATATTTTTCTTATGGCACTTGCTGTACGAAGTGTGTTTATCTTTCTTTCTTTCTTTCTTTTTTTTTCTTTCCCCTAAAGAGTCCTTTAAGAAGAAAGAAAAAAATGTAAGCCAGTGGAAAAATTTACTGAGGTCAGTTGCCTTCCTATAACTTGTAATCTTTAAGAAAGACCTGACCTGGGGTGGGGGAGGCAAGAAAGGATGTATTTCTGAGAGGTAGAAGGTTCTGACTTTTTGTAAGACTAGCAAGAATACAATGCTTATTCGTAAAATGACATTAATAAATACATGAGTCTTCATTTCATAGAAGATGGTTCCTTGGTTGATAACTTAAAGGTCAAATATTTGTTTCTGCTGTCACTTCTTGGCCAAATGCAAATGCTGGTGATTTGCCATATATCTTATTAAGATGGCTAAAACCCAAAACAGTACATGTGAGCTTTTAAAGGGGATAAAACTTTTTTTTTGGGGGGGGGGGGAGGTAACTTTGGTTACTATAATCCCAGGCTGATCAAGAATTTAGGTAAAAACAAACAAACAAACAAAATTATAATGCAAATACAGTACACAATTTGTCATTTGATGTGATGTGAATATTTGGCCTTTGGGTTGTAAATTTAGCACATAGCTACTTTTCTATGTCATTTTGAATAGGTGAGAAAAAGATTAGTGCCAGGGTCATTTTAAACATAACTATAGTAATAACTAGGGTAATGTTGAAAAGATGGTGACTTTATAGCCATAGAATTTCCCATCGGGACATAACTTTGTTCTGGGCTCTAATATATTATATCAACACATTTTAGAACATATCAAATTGCAGGCTGATCATTCAGCCTCTATGTGGTATGGGGTTCAGCGAGCTGCAATATGAAGGCCACTACTATACCTTTAAAGAAGAAAAATCTATTTTATTTAAAAAATTTAGCTCTAAGTATGAGGTGACATTTTTCTAAGGAAGACTATTTTATACTTTATACTGAGAGCTCAGGCAAGGAAAAAATCTATTTACAAAAATGAAAAAAGTGCTCAGTCGAATGCATTTCTCGTTTAAAGATGATATTCTGGTAATGAACTTTATCAAGCAGAGAACATTTCAGTAAAAGTATTAAGAGTACTTCCTATTTCGGTTGCCTCACTTAAGGCTATGTCATTGTTTCCATTATAGCTTCTTTTCAGGTAGCTTTAATGACAGTCCTCCTTCCTCCCCCCTCTAAGTATTTGCACATATTTGGGATGAAATAGGGGTGAAATTGGAACATTTAGACTAAAAAGTAGACTTTTTTATTTGCGTGCTTGTTAAGAAGCTTTGGGCATTTACTGAAGATCAACTTCCCTGTTAGGAGGAGGGGGAGAGAGAGGCATGGAGATGAGTAAGTCCTGGCCCTTGCCTCCATGTGGCTCCTCAGAGAGGAATCCAGATAGCTATAACACAGCTTAGCATAATTGATGTGAGATGAAGGCTGTGGTTAACCTGTTGGTGGTGTGGAATGAAAAGTAGTGAATGCAATTGGAAGAATTCTCGTTGCTTCCTGGAGGAGATGGCATTTCAGTTAGCCTTAAAGATTGAGCAGTGAGGAATTTCCTCCTAATTATATTTTGGACTTCCTACCTCTTTTCAAAGTGACAGGTGGCATCTTCAAATAAGAACCACATATACAATAGGGCTATTAGTATTAACATAGGACGTTATTCATTACTAGGAAAGAGAGATACCAGCATACTTCTTTGGCCTAGGTATTAAGCTATAATTAAACACTAAAGTGTTATTAAGCTATAATTAAACACTGGCCTAGGTTTTAAGCTACAATTAAACACTAAAATGAAGCACTTTTCATACAATTAAAATAAAATTTTATATTTTATAAATAAAAAGACTTGAACCAAACATTTTTTATATAGTTAAGTAATCTTCATGTAACTGAAAATTAAACATTTAAATTTGTCTCCTGCTCCCTCCATATCAGCAAAAATGGAAATACATGAGAGCTAGAATTCTGATTATCTAAGAGACATATAGATTCTAATTTATTCATGTGTTAAAAAGTTTTCCTTTAGTGATAAGCTATAAAAGTGACATTGAAAGGCTGCAAAAGAGTAATCAGTGGAGGTGTGACATCTTGGGCTATCTGAGAGGGGTCTAATGTGGGATTGAGGTGTCTGTAAGCCAGGAAATGGGACAAAGTGGCGGGAGAGGGACTGGGCTTATTGAAATAAGCAATACAGAGAGGACCAGGAATTGTTTAGGAGCAAGGGGAAGTGAAAAGCATTTACTGTAAAAACCGTGTTTTCAGAAAATACTGTGGCTGTTACAGGGTTGGCGTGGAATTCAAATTGCTTATTGGTCAGTGGACTAATGTTCATTCCAAGTAAGAACATAGCACAAAGGACTTCCACAGGGGGATCTCACATTAAAATGAATGATCTGGTATTGATCTGTCTTTCCATGCCTTTTCAAATTATAGGTGAATGATAACCTTTTAGAAGTTTTATACTTTAGCCATTGGGTTGAGTTACATTAAAATCTAACTTCTTAAAGCACATATAGTATAGTAGTCTATATGCAGATCATTTTTTAACTACTGTACCCAGTCATTAACATCAGTGTTAATGCTTTCCGTATAATCTTAGAGATACACCTGCCCAGTTAACTTGCAGTCTCTTCTAATAGTATTGTAATATTTACTGACGTTATTAGTAATTGCTGTCCTGAAATTTCTTGCTCTGTGATAAATGTGCATATTATTAGTAAATTTGGGGATACATGTTAAAGTATCCAAACATTCAGAGAAATC
Source organism: Galagoides demidoff (assembly GCA_963574575.1). NCBI lineage: Eukaryota > Metazoa > Chordata > Mammalia > Primates > Galagidae > Galagoides > Galagoides demidoff. Next base: position 10,040 of record CAUYQV010098704.1, on the reverse strand, counting down.
TTTATCAGCATTTTTGATGGCATCTCACAATCCTCTGGTTTCTACACAGCAGGGTTCTCAAAGTTTTCTATTGAAGTGCCCTGTGGGTGCCCTAACCCCAGGGGCTAGAGGAAGACCCTGGAATTGCTTCTGTAAATAATTCTTAGAAGGCTAAGTAGGGTTTTGCCTTTAAGACATATGTGGATTTTATATTATATTCTATAACATACCCCTGTCTATTTTAATGTCAATATGATACATTAAAGCACTTACAGTTGAGTCCATTCTGTGTTCCAGAAGACTGTCCACTCTACAGTTCTGCCACCTTGATATCTCATTCTTTTCACTTAGGGGTATGAGTTGGAGAAGCATGAAACAACATAATGGTCTTTTGTCCTTATTATTAAAAAATAGATTGGAGGCCTTGAAAGAGTTCCTTTTATTGGGTCATTTCTCCCACAGAGAATGGGACATTTTGTTTCCCTTCGATCTTTCTCTGACTTTCACTAATATTCTGATAAGATAGCTTAATAACGTACTTCATCACAGTCTGAACTGGAAGCCTAGCTGGGGTTCAACAATTGCTGGCGCCTTAGGCAGTGACATTATGCTTCAAAGCAGTGGTTCTCAACCCTCCTAATGCCGTGGCCCTTTAATACAGTTCCTGTGGGTTGGGACCAACAGATTGAGAATCGCTGCTTTAAAGGGAGAGGGTAATGAAGGGGGCAGAAGTTACATATCCTGTCTATAGGTGAAAGAAAAAAAAATGCTAGTTATTGGCACAAACTGATGAGGTTTAGTGGTAGGGAAAGGTAGTTAGGTGTAGTGTTGTTAGGTGTTAGTAGAAGACTTAACCTGAAAAGATTTGGAAAATCCAGGAAAAGAAAAGGATTGTGAAGAAATCAAATAGTTATGGTGATGGTTTGGGGATAGGATGGGACAGGTATAGCGCAGCCTGTAATCTAACAAGTGGCTGAGGCCTGGATTTCTTCCTCCCTCTCTCCTTTTCTTCCTCCTTCCTTTCCTTCCATTACAGGCAGGTATAATTTGTAAGATGATTGACATTATTTTCAAGATTCCTTTAAATTATTTTCTTAGCTGCCCTTTGAATAGCATTTTTCCACCTTCATCCTTGCCTGCCTCAAGTGGGCTTCTCTTTCTGGGCAGCCTGCCTCTCCTGTCTTATCTTTCCTCCCTGGACACACTGCGGTAGACCCAACTGTCCCTGGACAACAGTAGCTGTCGTTGGGGTTGGTAAAGTGCAGAGGTGTGTACATGGAGGACTTATCGGCAGATGACAACGTGCTTGATGTCCATAGTACATCATGAAATCAGAGTTTTTGTTTTGTTTTTTGAATTTTCCCCCCTTTACTTCATTTAATCCTTAAATCTGTTTTTGAAATGAATTTTTTGTCAACAAGCCTGTGTAAATAATGGATATTCCCTCCTAGAGACAAGAATATGTTTCTCACTTCCAGAGTTTCAGTTTATGCACATGAGCATTTTAGATTTTGCCTTTACCCATATCAAGGTAATTTTCTTTTACATAACGCATCTTGAAATTTCATTCTAAAAGGCAGCCTTAGGGAACGAAGTCTGTATCTCTCTATAGTTTATATGCATTTATTCACAAGCTTCCATAAAAATGGACCAAAAAAATGAATGACAAAGACAAGCAGATTCTTTATATGCAGTTCTATAGCCTGGATTTGAGTTTTGAGATATGTATCATATGTATATTACAGACTCAGCTTCCAGGGGCATGACATTTGTAAATATTGGTTAATTTATTATTTTCTGAGTGGGTCCTAGGTGCCAAGTACTGTGCAAAAGAGGTGGGAATAGAAAAAGAAAACAAATTTGTGCACTCACAGAGGCAGTAATCTTAGATGTAATATAAATAACTCAATTAATAGGTGATGAGTCAACAGAGAATTAAGTGGACAACTCTAATATTTGACCTAGATACTGTTACTGTTGAGCCCTGAATATCCCTGTGTTCTGTCACTTTTATCCTCTCTTATCCTCTCTGTTTCTTTTCCTTTCCTGGAGTCTAGGTGACACAGCTGGGAGTAAAACCAGCATTCCTTGCCCTTTCTCAAGTCTTCCTGTAAGGGCATCTGATAGCCCGTGGGATGCATAACTTGGTAACTTAAGCTGATAGTGATTGTTTATGAAGTAGCTGGAGGAATGAATTTTTAAAAAATGAAATTATAATAGTGCAAATATTTAAATCTTTGGAAATTTGAACTAGGTATCATTCAAAAATAAATAATAGGGTTTATGCGCAACTCTTTGTTTTTAATGTTTTACTGAGCTGAAGTCAGTTTAACATCATTCAGTACCATATTTATATTTGTTCATAAGTTCTGGATATTTTTAGAATGGTAAAATAATCAGTGTTCATTTTGTTCAGGTTCATCATAATGGATTTCAAATGGTAAACACCATAGTGCATTTGAACATTATTTTTCTGACAAATTCTACATATTCTGGGAGACAGTCATTGTGTGCAAAATAATTCTGGGAATCTCATTTCTTACCATCTCATTTCTTACCCAAATATGGTGTGGAACCAGATTGCAATTACACTTTCACAATTACTTTGTTTTATGGGCTGAAATACACTCCTGAAGCTCTGTTTACCTTTTCCATACTCCATTTGCACAGGCCTGCTGATGGCTGTCAGCATGCTTCCTTAGGACAGTCAGCTGCTCTGAGCAGGTTGTGTTTAAATTCAGAGCACCACAAACAGCCCCTCTCTCTCCTTGCTGATGAATTTTTAATGTTCGAGCATTTATAATAATTCAAAGGACTTCATTATAACAGCTTGTAGAGTTAGGCCGTATGTTTCACCATGTTGGATATTTTTTTGTGATCTTTGTGAAAGAGGAAGAAAACAAAAACAACACAATATTAATCATGTATGTTTGTGTCTGTAGCAACCGGGGAATTATGGTGTTGCCCAGCATTAGAGTTCCTTTTCCCTGAAAGAGGTTGTTTAAGATTTTCTACTCCAAATAATTCACTCAAAAGCTCTTCTTTTCTCCAAATTGCATTTTATGGGGGGAAAAAAGGCACAACTCCACTCTGTCTTTAAATGGAAACTGGAATGCCATATATTCAAATATGGAATACATTTACATTTAATAACAAAATCAAGAATCTTTCTTTTACATTACAAAGAGAAATAGTCTTTTAAAATAGCCAGTTCTTGAAGTCTTTGACAGTCTTCCAAAAAAGAGATTTGGTTGACTTTGAGAGCCCTATGGTACAGTCTTTACCATCTTTAATGAATTTTTTCTTTACCGTTTTGTTTCACTCCCAAACTGTAGTTACATTAGAACAACATATTAAGCCATTTTCTGTAAAGTAATGACATTTAAAATATAAATAATAGGAAATAGTTAAAATATAATCACCTCATATGTTTCCTGCTGTCAAATGCCAACACAGAGTGATTGTTTCCCCTTTGAAAAATTAGAGATTTGAGTCAAATGCTACCACCCCGTGGTACTGTTTTCCTATGAGTCTATAATGTCAAATGAGAAATATTCAGATAAGTGATTGCATACCTCAGTTTTTTTCAGTATGCTTTTCAAAACAACATTATTAATTTATTTGGTATTAAACCATTTAGTATCTGTTTTCTAGGTTCCTTCATTTGTATTTCTGATGACTAGTGATGGCAATGAAATCAATTCATTAAATGGTCCTGTCCTTAGTGAGGTGGGAAGAAGACAGAGATGGAATCCTGAGGTCTGGATGTTAATTATAGAACTAACTGCATGATGTGGGGCAAGTTACTTAATTCTCAACCCTCTCTCTAAAACTAGAGGCTTAATTACCTCTAAGATTCCTTCTAGCCCAAGAAGTCTGGGGTATCCATTGGTTTGTTAAACAGTAAACTCCATAATATTCAGAGATAATGAGACTGACATCAACCAGAGTGTCATCTTCATTGCAGACACCAAATTTAAAACTCTGATATTGTTGTCACTTATTACATATATCAAAAGAAAGGCACCAGGACCTCCATCAGAACAATGAAAAAGTACCACAAGGTAGGTTTCTAAACTGCCAAACTTAGAGCAGGCAGTAAACATGGTTTTAAGTAGTTTCAACATGACATTGTTTTTAATTTTTACAAAAACTTCCTAATATTAGGGAGTACACGTTTTGTTTACATACTTTGCTTTTATACAGTTTGAGTCAAACTTTTAAATGTGCAGAACAGTTTAACAAAAAACTTCACTTTTTTTTTTTTTTTTTTTTTGGAGACCAAGTCTTACTCTGTTGCCCTGAGTAGAGTGTCATGGTGTCATTGTAGCTTACAGCAACCTCAGTCTCTTGGGATCTTTTTGCCTCCGCCTCCCAACTAGCTGGGAATACAGGTACCTGCCGCAATACCCAGTTAATTTTTGTATTTTTAGTAGAGACAGGGTCTCACTTTTGCTCAGGCTGGTCTTGAACTTCTGAGCTCAAGTGATCCTCCGGCCTTGGCCTCTCAGAGTGCTAGGATTACAGGCGTGAGCCACTATGCCTGGCCAAACTTCACTTTTTTAAATTGAGGTATGCCTGAGGGCAGCTTGGGCTTATTAAAATGGCAAAGGACAAAATGTTTGTCCTAAGTCTCACTGTACCAGTAGGACGAGTCATGGATAGTCCTGGAAGAGGAGCTTGGGAATCAGAAGTCAGGAACAATGGTGCAGGGTGACAGGTGGCCAGAGATCCCAGGGAGCCGAGAAGGAAGCATCTAGGGGTTTAGCAAGGCCTAAAGAAGCAAGTCAAACAGCCTTCTGCAGACATCTTGATTAAAACAATTTTCTGCTCCACTCTCAGATTTATTATCATCATTATTAGAATTCTTACATCGCTATAACAAGTCCTAGCTATTCTGAGTCAGGCAACTTGAAAGGCCCATTTTTAAGTGGAGAATGTGCAGGCTTTAAACATGTACCTGCCTTATATCACCAGCTCTATTTTCACAAATATTCTATCAGCAGGGTTTAAGAAGGAGGAGTTCCTGACTTCAAGAAATCTTTGGTTTGCGGGGGGGGGGGGCAAAAAAGTTTATACTTGAAAAATAAAAAAAATGCAGAGAGAATAGCATGAAAGAGAAAATATATTCTTAACACTAGATTTTCAGTCAGTTCTTAACATTTTTGGTTCACACATGGAAGCAAATGTTCTAGAATTTCTGTCACTGTACTTCAAGGAATTAATAGGTCAATGCCTGAAACAACAAAGTTTCAGGAGATTGTAGAAAGGAATCTTCCTCAGCTTCCCTAGCTGCTTCTTTTTGCTCTCACTCCTGTGGGAACCCAGGGGGCCATGTTTTTGGATCTTCTAGTAGCTGCCCTTTTCTTGGACTTTGGCTCATTGTCACTCTTACCTGGTTTCTCTCTTACCTCAGCTGTGACAAGATTGTATTTGTGCTGGCTGGTTCCCATGAATTAATCCCTTCCATGTGCTCCATGACTAGATTGGGCTCTAAGTAATTTATTTGTTAGAGCAAGTACAGAATTTGGCTTTGATCCAAATTTGGAGGTCCACTGTGAAGAACTGAAAAACAATGTGCTTTGACCAACTCATTTGACAACCACTTGTTGGAGTAGTACCAAAGATTCCCTTTATAATTGGAAGACACATGGAAACAAAATATTCAGACCATACACACGTATGTATGTTTTGAAACATAATGTTTGCAAATTTGAAAACTTTTTTTTTAATTTCAGAGATGAATATGGGGTTATTTCTGATTAAGTTACATAGTTTGGTTTTGTAAGGTTAAAGTCTAAGTTGTAATTGTGGCCTTCACCCAGGAAGTGTCTCCTATTATTTTTAATTCTTCAGTTGAACATTGAAGATTTTTTGTATCATCCTGCACATTTGTTCAGAAAAGGCCATGACAGAAATCATTCAATAGCTAACTGTTGACTTATTTGAATTGTACAGATTGTTTTTTCCAGCAACTCTGAGGTAGAAGGTGCTACTAATAAGCAAGAATTCTAGGCCTGAAGGAAGGCACTTGAAGAAAGTTGGAGAGAGTTTTTTTACTTCTCTGTGTCTCAGTTTTCCCATCTGATAAATGGAAATGACATCATTTATAGGATTGATAGTGAGGATTATGTGATAAAAATTGCTTAAAGCACCACCTAGACTGCTGAGCACTGAAGTGTTCAGTGAACATTAGTTACTGCTGCTGCTTCTGAAAAAATCTCTCTGGTTGTGTAAACACTGCTAAAGGAACTCATGCTGTCTGTAAGCCACAGAACTTCTGAAACGCAGTGATTAATATCTGCTGGCTTCCTTAGGCTGCAATGGAAGTCCATGGCGTTGTTCGTAAGATCACGTGACTGTAGTCATGAATTTGGTAAAGTTATCATCTCAGACCTGTTACTCTTCCCAGAGATGGTGTCACCTGAGGGACATCCCATCTGCAAGTGCCAGCTGATTTCCAGATCAACTGCCTGCTCTGCCACTTATGGCTACTGGTCCCACCAGTCACCACGGAGTCCCCAAGCAGAAGCTGAAGCATTGTTTACAGTTGGCCCAGTAAAATGCACAGCTCACCTGGGATAACACTGCAGCCTTATCCCATCAATACACTAACTCAGATTAATTTATCCCATTCAAAAACTGACACCCTGGGCCTCAAGAGCTGTCAGATACAGAAATTTCAACTCAAGAAGGATTTAGACCAGTGTTTCTCCACCTTTTTTATCTCCTGGCATACTCGAACCTATAGGTGAACTTCTGTGGCACACTTAAATTATGTTGATCAAAAAAAGAGTGAACAAAAGAATGTAATTACTGTGTTCGAACTTCTTTCAAAAATTATTTATTCAGTTTATTTATTTATTTATTTATTTTTGAGACAGTCTCACTATGTTGCCCTTAGTAAGAGTGCTGTGGCATCACAGCTCACAGCAACCTCCAACTCCTGGGCTTAAGCAATACTCTTGTCTCAGCCTCCCAAATATCTGGGACTATAGGCCCACTACAATGTCCAACTATTTTTTTGTTACAGTTGTCATTGTTGTTTGGCAGGCCCAGGCTGAGTTCAAACCCACCAGCCTCCATATGTGGCGGGCACCCTAACTGCTGAGCTCTGGGTGCCAACCCATCAAAAATAATTTAATTAGGCTCGGCGCCTGTGGCTCAATCGGCTAAGGCGCCAGCCACGTACACCTAAGGTGGCCGGTTCGAATCCCCAGCCCGGGCCGCCAATGACGGCTGCAACCAAAAAACGGCAGGGCGCTGTGGCGGGTGCCTGTGGTCCCAGCTACTTGGGAGGCGGAGGCAGGAGACTCGCTTGAGCCCAGGAGTTGGAGGTTGCTGTGAGCTGTGATGTCATGGCACTCTACCCAGGGGGATAGCTTGAGGCTCTGTCTCCAAAAAAAAAAAACCCAAAAAATAAAAAAATAAAAAACAGCATGATACTGGCACAAAAATAGAAATGTAGATATATGGAACAGAATAGAGAACCTTGAGATGAACCTGAGCACCCGTCATCATTTGATCTTTGATAAGCCTAACAAAAACATACATAAAAAGATTCCCTATTTAACAAATGGTGCTGGGAGAATTAGCTAGTGACCTGTAGAAGACTGAAACTGAACCCTCACCTTATACCAAGAACAAAAATGGATTCTCACTGCATCAAATATTTCATTTTTTTCTTTTTGTTTGAGGCAGAGTTTCACTATGTCACCCTCAGTAGAGTGGCATGGTGGCACAGCTCACAGCAACCTGGAACTCTTGGGCTCAAGTCATTCTCTTGCCTCAACCTCGCGAGCAGCTGGGACTACAGGCTCCCTCCACAACACCCAGCTATTGTTTTGTTGCAGTTGTCATTGTTGTTTAGTAGGTCTGGGCTGGGTTTGAACCTGCCAGCCCTGGTGTATATGGCTGGCACCCTACCCACTAAGCTACGGGCACTGAGCCTGGATAAAAAAGATTTAAACATAAGACATAAACCTATAAAAATACTAGAAGAGAGTGCTGGGAAAAATGCTTAAAGATATTGGCTTGGGAAAATATTTTATGAGGAGGACCCCCCCCTGGCAATTTAAGCAACACCCCCCAATATATATATAGACACACACACACATACACACACACACACACACACACACACACATACATACATACATACACAGAGTCTCAAGCTGTTGCCCTGGGTAGAGTGCCATGGCGTCATAGCTCACAGCAACCTATAACTCTTGGGCTCAAGCGATCCTCTTGCCTCAGTTTTTCTATTTTAGTAGAGATGGGGGTCTCACTTTTGCTCAGGCTAGTCTCAAACTCGTGAGCTCAAGCTATCCAACCACTTGGCCTACAACAGTGCTAGGATTACAGATGTGAGCCACTGTGCTCAGTCCAACATCAAAAATACATTACTGGGATCTGATCAAGCTAAAAAGCCTCTGCACAGCTAAGGGCACTGTAAGTAAAGCAAATAGCCTATTGAATGAAAAATTTTTGCAGGCTATGTTTCTGACAAATGTCTAATAACTAGACTCCACAGAGAACTCAAATGAATCAATAAGAAAAGAACAAACAACCTCATTTCTTTTTTTTTTTTTTGAGACAGAACCTCAAGTTGTCGCCCTGGGTACAGTGCTGTGGCATCACAGCTCACAGCAACCTCCAACTCCTGGGCTCAAGCAAGTATCCTGCCTCCACCTCCCAACTAGCTAGGATTACAGGCACCCACCACAATGCCTGGCTATTTTTTGGTCGTAGCCATCACTGTTGTTTGGCAGGCTGCGCTGGATTCGAACTCACCAGCTCAGGTGTACGTGGCTGGCACCTTAACCACTTGAGCCACAGGCACCAAGCCAACAACCCCATTTCTTTGTGGGCAAGAGACTTGAACAGAAACTTCTCTGAAAATGACAGGCACATGGCCTACAACACATGAAAAAATGTTCTTTAAATCATCTTTAATCATAAGAGAAATGCAAATCAAAACCACTTTGAGATATTACCTAACTCGAGTGAGATTAACTCACATCACAAAATCCCAAAACTGCAGATGTTGGCCTGGATGTGGAAAGAAAGGAACACTTCTACATTGCTGGTGGGACTTCAAAATAATATAGCCTTTTGGTAAGAAGTATGGAGAATTCTCAAGGAACTAAAAGTTGACCTACTATTTGATCTTACAAAATCATTACTAGGTCTCTACACGGATAAACAAAAATCATTTTACAACAAAGACATTTGTACCAGAATGCTTATTGCAGCCCAATTCACAACAGCCAAGTTGTGGAAGCAGCCTAAATGCCCATCAACCCATGAATGGATAAACAAATTGTGGTATATGTATACCATGGAATACTATGCAGCCATAAAAGAGGGAGATTTTACATCTTTTATGTTTACCTAGATGGAGCTGGAACATAATCTTCTTCGTAAAGTATCTTGAGAATGGAAAAAAAGTATCCAATCTACTCAATAGTATTATTATTATTTTTGGCCAGGGCTGGGTTTGACCCTGCCACCTCCAGCATATGGGGCCAGCGCCCTACTCCTTTGAGCCACAGGCACTGCCTGTACTCAATACTATTATGAAACCAATATATAAACACACATTCACACGAATGATAAAACACAAAAACAGTCCAAAAAGAAAGAGGAGAGAGGAGGGAAAAGGGAGGGAGGAGGGTGAGTGGAGGGAGAGTATTTGGGAAGATCTTACCGAATGTGCACAATGCAAGGGTACATTTCAAAACAACTAAGAGTATACTATAAAAGGCTCACCACAAAAATCAGTAAGTGTGGCTCGGCGCCTGTGGCTCAATCAGCTAAGGCGCCAGCCACGTACACCTAAGGTGGCAGGTTCGAATCCCCAGTCCGGGCCGCCAAACAACAATGATGGCTGCAACCAAAAAATGGCCGGGCATTATGGCGGGCACCTGTGATCCCAGCTACTTGGGAGGCAGAGGCAGGAGACTCACTTGAGCCCAGGAGTTGGAGGTTGCTATGAGCTGTGATGCCATGGCACTCTACCCAGGGGGATAGCTTGAGGCTCCGTCTCAAAAAAAAAAAAA